>VXAY01005116.1:185364-201030 GCA_013399855.1 Oxyruncus cristatus | reverse complement strand
TCGGCGGTGTGTGTGCGTGGCTAAACGGAGGGCTCGGCGATGCTCCGGGCTCTGCTCGGGGTGTTGCTTGAAAGAAGCCCCCGAGGCTCGTTTGTGAGTTTCACAAGTCAGGGCATGCTTTACTCGGTCATCGTTTCGCCAAAGTGCAGCCCGAGGTATCTCCACTACTGCAGCTGATAGGTCAGCATGACATGGTTGGCTTGCAGCTCCCCGCGTTCCTGTTACATATTCATGGCACTTCCCAACACCTATTGGCACATGTGCATATCCTGATAACATATATACATATCCCCTCAGAGACCTTATAAGGAAGGTCTCTTCTCTACCTGAACACCCTGTAGTTCTGCCTTATGACCTTGTTCAAGGCGATTCACTTGGTTATACAGCAGCTGAGTACTGCCTGGCTGGCTGCCTCAGTTCCCCTCCTGATTGTCTCTTTGCTTCGCCTGGTTAGTCCCTTTTAAATCAGTTGGCTCATCTAGATGTAGTTTTTAGGGTAGATTCCGTTTACATCTCCAAACCCCGAATACAGGGGGTGCCCAGAAATGGGACAAGAGGAACAGGCAGGAACTCATGCCTGGGAAGTTCCCCCTGAATATGTGAAAGAACTTCTTTGCTGTGTGAGAACTGATTGCCCAGAGAATGGTGTGGGGTCTCCCTCACTGGGGATATCCCAGAGCCATCTGGATGCAATGCTCTGGCATGACCCTGCTGGAGCAGGGAGGTGGGACCAGATGGGACTGCTGTGGTCCCTTCCGGCCTGAACCATTCTGGAATCCTGTGATAATTCGTGTCCTGCCGGGTTCTGCCTGGCCCGGGGCAGCCTCAGGCTCCTGCCCCGCTCACCCAGGGGTGCTGGAATAGAATCACAGAATCCCAGACTGGTTTGGGTTGGAAGGGACCTTAGACCTCATCCAATTCCACCCCCTGTCATGGGCAGGGACACCTTCCAGTGGACCTCCAAGCCCCATCCAGCCTGACCTTGGCTGGACCTTCTCTGCAGGTTAAACCTGCTGGCTTCAGCCGTCCCAGGAGTGCTGACAAGACTCCTGACCATTTTTGCCAGGGAGGCCTGAATGTGCAGCTACAGAGCTGTGCTGCAGGGAGCCAGAGTGGATTGAACGGTCTGAGCATCATCTTGCCTGAGGAAAGACCTTTCTCTGCCCATAATCTGTCCCTGCTGCCCGTTGCAGGCCATGCCAAAGATGCCCTCAGCCTTGCCCAGATGCAGGAGCAGACCTTGCAGCTGGAACAGCAAACCAAGCTCAAGGTACGTTGGAGCTTTGGGACTCCTCCTGTGTTGAACACCCAGCCCACCTGAGGCAGCTGCCAGGTTTGGGGGAGGACAGGAGCTGAAATCTCTGCCCTGCAGAGGATGGTGAGGTTTTCCTGTTGCTGTTCAGCTTCAGCATTATTTGCTGAAGTTACTTGCCTTTTTAAAAAAAAAAAAAGTCATTCTGGAAGGTAAAGTACAATCTGATTTGGCCTATTCTGGGACATGTTTTGTATCTTTGTTTAAAGCTTGCATTTCCTGAGTGGTTTTGTAACTTCTAAGTCACTTCTAAGTTTTTTAACTTTCTAAATGGTTTAGGAGGTCACCACAGTTTTGAGGGCATGACAAGGGTTTTCTGCAGGAAACTGTAGAGCAGTTGGGTGAGGACAGACTTATGTATGTTTTATAAAGGGATTTAAGGATTATTTGAGGGTTGGTTGGTGTATTTAAAAAAAAATAAATTGTGTTTAATCCTGAAATGGTTAATTATGAGATTTCTTACAGTCATATTTTATGATCATATTTTAGCTTTCTGCTGGCACTGGTCATCTTTTAAGGGCATTACTCTGATTACAGGTGGATTTCTTGGGATGTAACTGTCAGTGGCATTTCTCTGTTAAGTTCATTTGTGATAATTACCCGTTTTAACAGGAGTATGAAGCTGCCATAGAGCAACTGAAGAACGAGCAGATCCGGGTACAAGCAGAAGAGAGAAGGAAAACACTCAGTGAAGAAACAAAACAGCATCAAGCAGTAAGGGAATGAGGGGGAAGCCCAGTGATGGGAGACCCTGTTTGTGTCTTCCTTTGTGGATAAGGCACCAGTGCTTTAATTACCCCTTTGGGGTTGGGGGGAAGGGGCTTGTGGGCAGCCAGAGGTGTGAGGATTTTCACAGGCTGAGCCCATGTTCTGTCCTGGCTTCGTAATGTTGAGCTTGATTTGTAGTTCCAGGCAGCTCTGTCCTCCTGAACTTTTGTTGGCAAGTTGTTGAACATCCAAAGGAACTGGTAGCAGCAGTTTCTCTCATTGTGTGCTCTTTGGAATTTTCCTAAAGGACCTTTCAGGGAAGTGTTGAAGGCTTATCAAGTGTATGTGTTAATCTGGACAGTAAAATGACTCTGAAGTTATTTGGATTTTAGTTCTTAAGTAGCTTGTAACCTTATTTCTTCCAAGTTTGATCTGTTTGACGGGAAAAAATATCTTAAGAGGAGAAGGGATGCAAATCTGAGAGTTACCAGAGGGTCTGTTGTGGGAGGGTTGGTGCTTCCTGGTTTCTTTTTTACATGATTTACTGCAGTGGCAATAATACTGAAATTAAACCTGGCCTTTATGCTGATAGCTCATATATGGTGACTTTTTAATTTGAGAGCACAGGAGATGAGGGAATTGATTAATTCTAATGGATCAGCTAGCTTGGGAAACGAGCTAAAACTGCTTCTTTGGCACATGTTGCTTTTATCCTGTCAGGGTTTGGACTTTGAACGGGGCTGGCTCAGGAAGCAGCTGCACAGTCAGTCAGCTGCTCCCTCCAGGGGTTGGCTCTTCACCCCCTGCAGCTCACAAGGCATCATTTGAAGTCAGAGCAGACTCAGTCCTGATTTACTCCTGAAGTGCCATGATTTGCAGCAGCTGAGGAGATAAATTCCAGGCTGCTCTGCCATCCGTCTGTTTGGAATAGGGAATGATCCCATCCCTTGTACAGAGTTCTTCTTGGTGATGGATGTGGACCCTCAGACCGCTTCTAGTTGAGTGTGGATGGCTTGGGTTTATTTGCCAGTGCAAAGTTGATAGAGACACTAATGAGGAACAAGTAGATCTATCAAAACCAGAGCCCGTGTGACAGGCAGCATGTCTTGACAGTTCTGTTGCTTGTTGTCACAAATCCAAATAGTGTGTTTTAGCACATGAAAACTGTGGTTTTCCCAGTGAAGTAATTTCTGGGCCAAGAAACACTTTTTCTCTGTTTTTATTTCTGTAACAACTAAAGTCAGATTGTGTCGATTTTTCAGCATAGAGGAGGTTTTGATGCTGGCTGCCCCGAATTTTGCCCTGTTCATATTCAAACCCAGGATTGTTTTTTTTGTGGTTTTTTTTCTCATTTCATTTTGCTCTTTCCCCCTGCACATTCCAACCCTCGTTTCCCTCAGGACCAGGTTCTGTCTTCACTGCCAAATCTCTGCCCAATTCTGAGTCCTGTTTTCTTTTCTTGAAGAGAGCCCAGTACCAGGACAAGCTGGCACGGCAGCGCTACGATGAGCAGATGCGACAGCAGGTAGGAAGGATTCCTCCTCTGATCCAGCTGGGAATTGGGTAGGAGCTCTCTTAAGCCCAAGAGATGATCTGGACCTGTGCCCTGGCCAAGTGGCTGGTGCTGGGCACAGTTGCTTTCATCTGTGCTACCTGCTTGGCATCTGCAGGTGCTGGCCAGGCAAATCAAAGGTTGGGAATTAGGACCGAGCAGCCAGGAGCATGGGATTAGGAGAATAAATCTGGGAGATGGGGAGAGGAAGAACGCACTTCCACCTGAAACATTTGTAGTGCTTGAACGTACACAAATGCCTACTTGATGGAGTTCTTACAACTTTAACACATTTCTGCTGTCATCTCTGCCTGTAGCAACTTGCTAATGAGGAGAATCTGAGGAAGCAGGAAGAGTCTGTGCAGAAGCAGGAGGCCATGAGGCGTGGTAAGTTATTTTCCTGTGAATTATAAGGGTGTGTGGGCATATGAATCCCTTGTGCTGATCTCTGACTCTTTGTCCACCGCATTGGTTGATGCTCCATTAATGTTACGTGTTTAATGTCTTATTGGCAAGTAACAGGTAAGTCCCAGTAGTACCAGAACAACCAGTTGCTTCCAAGATTAGTTTTAGTGGCTGCAGTTTTAAACATATGCCCTGTGGTGCTTGGATTTCCCAATGAACTGTTGGCATTTTTTGGTATAGCAGCTGAAATTGTGATTTTTGCACTGGGACAATCGAAAACAGAACCAGTTTTGAGGAGGGAAAAGAAACAAAACAGCTCCTGGGAGGAGCGGTTGAATCTGTGTCACGTCATCTCCTTTCACTGTTTCCCATTCAAAATAAAAGCTGAATAATGAAGTTTTAATCTGCAACTTGCTTTATTTCTTTTGGTTGTTGTGAAATTGGCAGAATTACTGGGTTTGCAGAACTCCAGTGGGATGCCACTGGGGTACAAGCCTTAAAATTGTTAGGGCAGTTTGTGTGGGACTCTATGGGAATGAAGGGCCGGTTTGCTCCAAGCACAGATATGGACAGCTGTGCTGTCCTCTGCTGGCTGCCATCTAGTGTGCTCCCAGCATCTGAGGGAAGTGCTGTAGCATCCACGTAACAAAGCTCAGTGGTGAAACCCTGTAGGAGTGGGCTGTTTTACTCCTGTAGTGGCTTATTTTACTCCTGTGGTATCTCCCTACTCACAGGCACCAAATACAAATGTCGTGGTAGGCTGGGCAGCGCTGACGTGTCAGGCAGCCCTGTGGTCAGTCAGGATTCCTTGTGACCCTGGAGACAGAGGCTGCTGGCTATGAAATCCTCATCCCATTTCCTGGGGCTGTTCTGGATTTCTCATTGACATGAAAGGAGATTTAATCTTGACGTGTCTGTCACAATTCCAGGTGTCTGAAGTAACAGAGCTTCCAAAATCCCATGCGGGACCGGCAGCTTCATTTTGCTTCTCTTCCTTACAAGGATTCTGCTCCCTGGGATTAAGCCAGCCCAAAAGATTGAGCTGTTCTCCTGGTGGTTTTGTTTTTTTTTCCCAAGCTACTGTGGAGAGAGAGATGGAGCTGAGGCACAAGAATGAGATGCTGCGTGTGGAGGCCGAGGCCAGAGCCCGCGCCAAGGCGGAGCGGGAGAACGCGGACATCATCCGGGAGCAGATCCGCCTCAAAGCCGCTGAGCACCGCCAGACCGTGCTGGAGTCCCTCAAGTACGTGCAGGGAAGAACAGGAGGGCACAGCCTGCCTTGTTCCTTCAGCAGAGTTCTCCCATCACGTAGGAAAACTTGTTTGTTCCTCAGAGCTCTGAGGAATGTCGGTGTGTACCCCTCGCGCTCAGGGTGGATCTTAGAAAGAAGGTTCTTCCCCCAGAGGGTTTTTGGGCCCTGAACAGGCTCTCCAGGGCAGTGGCCATGTCCCCAAGGCTGCCAGAGTTCAAGGAGCATTTGGATGATCCTCTCAGGCTCATGGTGTGACTCCTGGCCTGTGCAGGACCAGGAGCTGGACTCGATGATCCTTGTGGGTCCCTCCCAGCTCAGCATATTCTGTGATTCTGACCAACTTAAACTGTGTTAACAAGAACCCTCTCTTTCACTTGTCTTGCTACATTGTCACCTGAATGTGACAATGTGACAATCTACAATCTATTTGTAGACTTGTGAGTTTTCTACAATTTTTCTAACATATTATTTCAAGCCCTGTCCTGTTACTCTGAAACCTCTCAATACTTTCAGTTTCTGAGCATATACCATGAAGGTAGAAAGCAGTCTGTCTCCAGAGGGGTGGGTATTTAGATTTGGAATTTGTTAATTTTAGGTCCTTGGAGGTTTGGAATAATAAAAGAGCTTTAGAATGAAATACCTTTTGTTGCAGTTCAGCAGCAATAATGTATTAAAGAAATAAATACCATCTTGTGGCCAAATGCTTTTCTGGACTTGATCCCAGATCAGATGTAGACATCAGATGATTATAAATGCATTTGCTGTGTTTGTTCATGTTTTAGTTCCATGGTGAGCCCTCCCTTAGCTTTTGACTGGTTCTGAAGAAGGTCATTACAAAGTTGTCCTGTAAATTGTTTCAATTCAGTCTTTGAAATCCCTTTTTCTCCTTCTTGCTCTGCTGTTTGCAGGACAGCTGGGATGCTCTTTGGGGAAGGATTCCGTGCTTTTGTAACAGACTGGGATAAAGTTACAGCCACGGTAAGATTGTGATATCTGCCAGTAGCTTCCAGAAAAGTCTGTCTGTAAATGTATGTTAAACCAGCTCCTTGCTTTGGTGTGTTTATAAACTGGAAACCAGGATGATCTAAAACTTGCTTTGCTGCTTATATTAAAGCTTTATATCTAATTTTGATGTAGGTTAGAGAGCACTTAGAGAACTGTTGTGTGTCCTAAATAAATTCACGAAAAGCCAGACCAACGTCTCTTCCCAGGGCAAAGGAGCTTCTTAGGGACACAAAACCGTTTCTCAATTTACTTCTTACCACAAAACACCAGTGAAAATGTATTTTTGGTAGCGTGGCTGGCTAAAATGGACATTTTGCTTTAAGTCAGGCCCCACCATCTGCTCCACCCTCTGATTTTATACACCCAGGCTGGTACAAAAGACACTTTGCCCGAGAGCACTGGGGAGAACAAGACATGCTTTTAGTGGATCCTTTTGTCATCTGTACCTGGGATGCCTCTGTGTTCAGAGCCTTGTGCAGATCAGTGCTTGGTGCTTTTAGCTGTGTATTCACCTGACCCAGATACTGATTTCCTGCATTATGGTCATTTTTGATTCTGACACGCTCTGCTCTTGTGAATTTGGGACATTTAGGTTAAAAAAAAAAAAAAAAAAAAGTATATTTTTGGAAAGGGGATAACACAGCTGGAACTCGTGTTTTCTGTTGCTTTGAAAAATGGCTGTAAGGTAAGAACTAGACAGTTATTTTAGGGTTCCTGTGAATGAGGCCGCAACTTTCAGCTCTTCCTGCCTATTGTATTGCTCTTTTCCTACCTCTTCCCATCTAAGCAGAGCCCCAGATGTTCTGCTCCAAGTTTTTTGGGGCTTGTTACATTTTTTAGTGGAGTTCACTTTGTTCCTTGATCAGAGATCCAGCCCTTTGCATGATAACCAGGCAGGCACTGTAATCAGGCTGATTTTTAGAGCTGGCATGGAAATTTGGTTCTTGTTTTGATACAGGGCTGTCAGTCTTACAGCTCTGTTTCTCCTTATCTTGTAACATGAATGTCAGGGAAGCCCAAAAGTCTGAAATACTTATATCAGATCCATCCAGGTAGAGGTATGGGCTGTAAGTTTGCTCAGGACTGGCTGGTGTAGGAGTTTGTGAGATCAGTGGTATCTTGTTTTTAGAAGGGAGGCTGCAAAAAAGGTGAATTCTATGTTCTGAGCTGAATCGGGCGTGGAGGTTCCCTTGTTCTTTGCACCCTAGAGCTCTCAGTTCTGAGCCCTCCACGTTTCCACCCCGAGCAAAAGTGATGTCACCCATTTAAGCAGAGAGAAAGCGAACAGATGGTGTCTCATGGTTTATTGAGCAGTGCCATCCTTGGTGTCCTTGGGGCTTTTGACCTTGGGCTGTACTTGCAGCAGAAGTCTGCTCACTTTAAAAGCAATTGCTGCAGTTTGCTCTTTTGTCTCTTTGGCCTTTCCCTGATATAAATTATTGGCATCAGCTCTAAGCTGACTCCCGAAGCCTGGAGTGTTTCTGCTTCATTGGCAAATCGATGGGAATGTCTCATCTTCTGGGGTTTCTGACGCAACAGTCTCATGCAGGGATGGTAATTCCCATGTGGTTTTGGCTTCGTTACTCTGGAGTACCTATATCCCTGTTGTGTTGGGACTGTCACCTTTAGCAGATGTTCCCTGGCTAGTCCTTTCTGTTCCCTCCTGTGCACTGCCTTGGTGGCAGCCCCAGTTCAGATGTTTGTCCTGGCACCTTTAATTCAGCATTCGATGTCTTGTATGGTGAGGGGAGGTCTGGCAGACAGCACCTGGTTGATGTGGTTATTTGCCTTCATTACTCAAGTTAATTAAGTCTGAAAAGGCCCACACATTTTGAGCAGGATGGACATACCTCTGCATCCAGGACTACATCCTTTCCTTGTGCTTCCTCTGCCTTTCACAGTGCAAGAGCAGTGAATGCCCTGTGAGCAGGGAGTGTGAGACAGTGACTGTCTGCACAGGGATGAAACACCTCACCAGAAATAAACCCCTTTTGCTCAGCATTTGTCCTTGCACCTTAATTCCCCACCACGGGGCCTGCTCCACACAACAGCATTGCCTTGCCAAGTGTTTTTTCCTAGTCCTTCCCCCTTTTCTTTGCAGGTGGCAGGTCTGACCCTGCTGGCAGTGGGGGTTTACTCTGCCAAAAATGCCACGGCAGTAGCGGGGAGATACATTGAGGCACGTTTGGGCAAACCTTCCCTGGTGAGGGAAACCTCACGGATCACTGTGCTGGAGGCTTTGAAACATCCTATCAAGGTAAAGCTCAGCTTTGCTTCTCTGTTATCCTCAACCAGGAGGGTGCAAAACTCCTTTTGCAGCTGGAAGCTGTCGGGGTGGTCTCTGAATAAACACAGTGTTGGAGGAAGCAGAGGTGGGCTGAGCTCACTGGCGTTTTATGACCTTTTTGTCCAGGTGGGCTGTTAAAAAACTGTGGCTGCTTTCTATGTGAGTAATTGAATTTGTCCTCTCCAGGTTGGTAAACGTCTCACCAGCAAGGCTCAGGATGCCCTTGAAGGAGTTGTTCTCAGTGTGAGTACTCTGTTTCCCTGGCTTGCTCCGTGAAGGATGGCTTTAGAATCTAAATGAGAAGGGCTGTTTCCTTAAACTCACTTCAAAAGCTGTAATTCCAGCAATTTTGGAGGCATAGCACCCTTGGGGCACTGAGACCATAAATAAGCTCCTGTGTTCAGTGTGACATGCATTAAGCAGTCTGTTAACCTTTCTTCCTCTGTGAAAAGCAGTTGGAAATTGTAGCTCAGTCCTTGCTCTGCTGCAGTTTCTCTCTGTAGTCAACATGTTAAGATTCACATTCCACTTGTCCCATCTGATCTCCAAGGATTACTGAACCTTCATCTGCTTGTAGGCCAAAAAGTCTTAAGCACTGTGTGCATTTGCCCACCTTTGAACGGTTCTTGACTTGCTAATTAGTGCTGCTTCTGTATATTTGCTTCTGAGCTTGATTCCTGGTTGTATCAGGCAAATTTAAGAGCTCCTTGAAGCTGCTGAGAGAAAATGCTCCTGCAGGAATAGCTTTCTCCCAGTATCCACAAATGCAGTAGTAAATACAAACTTGACTTAGGAAAGAATTAACACTGCAAAGAGTTGCTTATGTTCTGACTTATCCCTCCCAGGGCATCCAGTAGGAAGTGAATATTTAGGTGTTACCTGTAGTAGTTACTATATTATGTTTAGGTGTTATCTGTAGTAGTTACTGCACTGCTTCCTGCACTGCTGCTTTTTCTTACGAAAGAATTGTAGCCAAGTGGACAGAAAATGGAGTAAATCCTGACATAGGACAGGAAATGAGCCTGGTCTGGAGTCAGGAGCAGCTGAAGTTAAGACTTAAAAGCTTGAGCCTGTCGGATGCTGCCTCCTTCTTGCAGGTACTGATCTGGGAACCCGGTAGGTGCAGGTCTCTTGGTCCTTTCTGTTCCTGAAGTTTAACTCTTCTCTTGCAGCCACAGTTAGAAGCTCGTGTGAGAGACATTGCCATAGCAACAAGGAACACGAAAAAGAACAAAAGCCTGTACAGGAACATTCTCATGTACGGTCCCCCTGGCACTGGGAAGACGCTCTTTGCCAAGGTAAAAACCCCGCCAAGGTCGTGCCAACCTGCCTCTTGCAAGGTGCTCTGAAAACCTCAGGGGCTCAGCACCCTCCCTGGGCTGAAACCTCTTGCTGGGGTATTGCTCAACATTGTGTTCCTGTGTCCCTGTCGGGAAGGGAGGAAAGGGCAGCCAGGCTGCTCCAGCTCTGAATTGGTGCAGTCACTTGAGTTCTAGTGCTGAGCATAGGCAGGAGAGCCCTTCCATCTGGAAAAGGCACTTGGCAGCTGTGACTCGTGGAATCAGAGCAGCAGCCACCTCATATCCACCTCTCTGATTTTATGCACTCCCCTAAAGAGGGTTTTTCCTGCTGATGCTCACAATCCCAGAGCAGAGACAGGCATGGCTTCACTGTGCATGTGCACTGCCAGGGTGCTTTTTACATGGATTTGAGTCAGAATTTGCATTTTTCCTCCCTCTTCAGTGCTTGTCCACAAGATCTGAGGTTTCACAAACTTGTTTAACAGTGCTAATGCAAGTTGAATTTTTTTCCCTCTGTCAGTACATTAAACCCCCGTCCCAAGAGTTTACTGACAGCATGCCACCTAGTTTGGATTTTTGAAACAGCAGAGATGGACGGAAATGGAAGAAACAAACAATACACAAGTAAAAGTTGCCACTAAGTGACTAAAGTGCTCCCTTCTCTAAGCATACTTACCCTCTGCTAATAAGCACACTGATAGGAGTAAACTAATTTTTTGTCTCCCTCATCTTCAGTGGCCTTGCAGTGAAAGGAACTCCCTGGTTTTGTTTCCTTCCAGAAATTAGCTGTGCACTCGGGCATGGATTATGCCATCATGACAGGAGGGGACGTGGCCCCCATGGGGCGGGAGGGGGTCACAGCCATGCACAAACTCTTTGACTGGGCCAACACCAGTAGAAGAGGGTAAGTACCTGTTCCCCTGGGTCCTGAATTAGGTTCTGGCTCAAAAAACCTCACCACAGCAATTTAGTTACTGTCACTGAACAATACTAGTGCACAGGGGAGGTGACACTGACTGTAAAAGTCACAAGCTGTTATGCTTTTTCAGTCACCTTTAAAAGCAAACGTCTACCTGCAAATAAGCATATTCACATTGAGGCTAAATCTTGACTCCCTGATTTTGTAAGGGTATGGAGTTAATTTGCTCATCCTAATGCAAATGGATTTTTGCATTGCAGAGGTAGCTGAGAAGTTGCTTGTCCAGCCAGGATGTTAAAATTCAATATAGAATTTTCAGTGGGTGTTAGTTTGGGTTTTGTGCTGTCTTGATCTCAGGTCTTCTGTAAGTGTGGCTAACCAGTGATTTATGTTCTCTGATTGCTTTAGATGGAAATTGTCTTGCAGTGTCTGTTTTAATCCTTGCTGCATTCGTCACCGAAATGTTTCTATTTCCCCTTAAACAAAAAAAAAAAGCACAGAAATGTTTTTAATTTTTTTAAATTTTTTAAGCTTCTCCTACCCTGAGGAGCCAAAGAAGGGAAGGTGTAAGAATTTAAGTGAGCTTAGAAACAGAAGTTGGAAGAGATGTGAGGATACTCAGGTGGATGAAGGCTGCTGGATGCTCCCACTAAAGAACTCTCTCACAGCACTGCCTGGGTCTGAGTTTCTCTGCCCTGATAAAAACTCCTGTGTGTTTGAACTTCACACACCTCAGGTAGCCATCTTCTGAGAGTCCTGATCAAAGGTTACACGTGTCCACATCAATATCCTCACCTCTAGTAACACTGAGGGATTTAAGCAAGTTTTACTCTGAATCTCCACCAGTGTTAGCTGTGAGTAGTGTTGCCTTTATTAGCTGAAAGCTGTTGTGATAAAAGACACTTCTCTGCAGAGACTGCAGCTGAGAATATTTTCAGGGAAGCTGGGGTTGAGTAAAAGATGTTAATAGGCCCTGGAAGAAAGCTGGGTTTGAAGCTTGGCAAGAAGGTAATACAAGCTGTGACAGCTTTATGAGCAGCTTGGTTCTGTTATTGATAAACATCTTTACAGGCTTAGTCTCTTGGGAAGAGCACTGCCCTTGGGTTATAAGTGAATTTATTTTTGTGAATAATTCATGGGCTTTATTAATTCACTGCTCCACAGGTAGTAAAAACCCTTAGTGCTAGTGTGGTTTGGAAGAGAAAAACCTCCCAAAACAACAGAGCAAGTTGAGGAGAGGACTCTGGGTTGAGGTTTTCAGAATGGTACAGGGAAGAAAAATGGCAGGAAGGTGCCATTATCACCAGGGTTTCTTCTGTGCTTGTGTGCCTGTCTTGTACCCCTGCACACGTTTCTCTAAATAGGAGGGAATGCTAAAATAAGCACTCTCTGCATTTCAGATATCTCCTGCAGCTTGGCAGTGACACACCAGCACTGTCAGATACAAGCCCATTGCCAAACCATGCCTGTGAAAACTCCGAGATATTTAAAAATCCAGGGGAGTTTAAAGTCGTTAGAAGCAATTCTAGGGCCCTAGAATTCCTGTCGTCTTCTGAACAGCAGGAAAAACTACTCCAGAGGCCTGGGGTCAGATTTATGGCCTGAGATGTCTCAATCCCATCCCTTTCTCAACTGCTGGGCCAGGCCAGGTGCAACGGAAACGTTGCTGCAGCTCGGTGAGAAACGTTGCCTGGAGAAATGAGTTTGCTTGTGCAATCCTTTGGGTGCTCACCTGGGCACAACTCTGGGTGCCTGGCAGTGGGGCAGGAGGATCCTTGGGCTATCTGAGCCTCAATTCCCTGTGTCCTGTTCCTGTGCTTTGCTCTTGCAGCCTCCTGCTGTTCGTGGATGAGGCGGACGCGTTCCTGCGGAAAAGGGCCACGGTAAGTGCTCTCTGTGCCTGTCCCCAGCCAACAGCCCTGTTCAGTCTCATTAACTGCCTTCCACTGGCAAAACAGGAGAGCTGGCAGGGGCCTCAGTGCTCACCTAATTAACTGATGCAGGGACAAGACATCAGCATCTCGCAGCTCAGTAGAATGAGCAAATCCAGACTGACTGAGGATCCCTCCCTGCAGAGGATGGGTGGCACCGTCCTCGTGGGGGCTTTGCAGGAAGGAAAGAGGCATATCTTGAAAACCAGAGGGAGGTTGCTCACACTGCAGAGCTGGTGCCCCGCAGGGTTTGTGTTTTCTCCCAGCAGATATTTATCTTAGGGGGGTTTTCATGACAAAACTGCTTTTTGCCACATTAGCAAAGCTACACCAGCATCTTCCCCTGTACAAATAATTTGTGTTTTCAAAGTCAGTCACCACATTGTACATTCAGTCTGGACCTGCTACTTGAACCCCAGCGGTCTGTTTAAAGAGCTCTCCCTAGAAAATTGCTTTGAGTGTATAAGGGAATTCTTTGCTCTGGCCTATTTTCCTGGGTCTTACTGGACTTCCCAGCTAAAATGGCGTTCAGCAGGGAAAGCCACCTGGGCCAGTGGCTGGAGCCTCAGGCTTGGAATCAAGAAAATCACTGGATGAGTGTGGATAAATATGTAATCTCTCTACTGGAGGCTTTAGTTCCTAACATTTCTCCTGGGTGTATAAATTGATCCTTTTTCCCCAAGGTATTACAGTGCTTTGGATTCTACTGTAATTCAAGGGCTTGACAATAACAGAACTCCCTTTGTCCATAATGCTGCTTAAAGCTGTGACCTGGCAGCAGAGCCCAGCAGTTGATCTTCCTTTGGATTTCATCTTTGCAGGAGAAAATCAGTGAAGATCTCAGAGCAACTTTAAATGCATTCCTGCACAGAACAGGGCAGCACAGCAACAAGTGAGTATCCAGTTCCAGCCCTCACAGCAGTTGGGATTTCTCTGGATTGAGGGAAGTCTGTAAAGGGTCTGTGGTGTACAAATGAAAGTTGGGAATTATATGTGCTGCTGAGGGTTTAAAAAAAATCTGCAGAGAATATCCCCTTTTCAGTTTATGTATTGAATGCAGCTTGCTCTTCCTTCATCCTTTCCTGGCACTCAGAAACCAGAACTGTGGAGAAATTGTTTCCTGAAACCCTGATGGTGTTTGGACACCTTGGTTAATATTTTCTTGTTTGATAAGTTGCTGTAAGAACAATATTGGGCCCATGAAAATCAATATCACAGGAGAGTTGATCCTGGCTGGATGCTTCACGAGCTCTTGAAAAAATGCTACAGCAGGTGCTTCTTTGAGCTGCTGATCCTCTCCAGTGCCTTGGTGACCTCTTTCCATCTTGTGCATGTGTGTGTGCAGGAACTCTGGGGCAGATGAGTTCAAATCTGACTCCATTTCTTTCACCTTGAGCTGCTCAGAACATCTGTGAGCAGCACTGCTCGTGAATTTAGGGATCCCAGAGCTGTTCCCTTCCCGGATTTGCCGAACACGGGATGGCAGGGCTGAGCTGGCAGATGTCTGTGTGTGTGTGTGACTGTCACTGTCCATCCATCCATGCTCACCACCTCACATTGGTGTGAACTTCCTGCCCAGCACTGCTTAGTGTAACAAAACCCATTTCCCCTTCTATCACAATAGAGAGGTGACCTTCCCTCGACCTTTTTCAAATAATATTTGGGGTTTTTGAGGGGTGTGGGTGTGTGTGGGTGTGAGCTTTACTTAGTTGTTAAACTTGTACAAAGAAATTGAGCCAACGAGAAAAGTTGTCTCTGCCTGTATGTAGGAAAGTGAGTTCCTTGTGATGAATTGCTCCCTTAGCAGTGCTGGAATGAAATACCTGTTACAGTAACCTCATGACATTGAAACAGATATTCTGGAAGGACAAAAGCAGGGCATTTTCTGTCCTCGGGATGTCTTGAACTTGTTAGAACCAATGCAGCTCTAACTGGTAATTGCTTGTGTGTAGCTTCCCTGTCACAGAGAAGATGTGCCTTTCCAAAAAAATGAATAAATTGTTAGAAAGCAAGGTGTCGAGCCTGCAAAAACTTCATTTTTGCCTTTGGGAGGATAGCAAGTCCCTTCTGAAATTATTCATAGAATTGCTCTGTAAAGCTGAGTTTATTATTATTATTGTTATTAAATGGTATTGTACTTGCGAGGCAGTGACTTGCAGCGGGTGGCAAGGGGGAGGTTCTTTCTTTCCCCTGATTTAATTTAAATTGCTTTAGCAGAGCTCTGGGTCCGTTTGGGTGCTGGGGGTGCTCTGCCTCCCCCTCAGAGCAGTTGGGCAGATGCTGAATTCAGCCCTGCTTTAAACCACGAGCCATTCTAGGACTCTGAACATGCCCTTGTGATTCATGCACTGCTTTTTTACTTCTGAACAGCCTTATTGCTGCTTTGGGCAAGGAGGAGTCCTGGATCCATGAACGGGAGTTCACTTGAATAAGTGTAATGGGCCGTGTAAATGTGGCTGCTTTGGTGAGACCCTGAGGAGAATTGTTACTTGAGCAGTGAATTGTCACCAGCCTAACTAAGCAATGTGAATTGCTGGCTTAAACCTCCCAAAATCTTCTTGCTGGGGTATCTGACTGTGCCAGCACCTCTTGCTCATTTGTATCATTGTCATGATAGAAACGAGCAGTGCCTGAGTATCAGTTTGAATGTCAGCCCTTTATCCAGGCTGTGTTTCTGCAGCTTAAGGGGAAGTCCTTGTTGGTGGGAAAGCCACAGTTTCCTGCCTCTGTGGCTCTTGAGTTGGCAAAGTTATCCTCAGAAATGACAGCAAGGAACACGGCCCCTTGTAGACCATGATTCAAACAGACAGGAGGAACGTCGATATTCCAATAGCTGTGGTTAAAAGCCCATTGCAAATTATTATGCACTATTAAGCTGGTAACATCAATTAAAGCATTAAAGTATTGGCACAGGGAAGAAGCATCATTACAAAGCAAAAAAAAAAAAAAAAAAAAAAGGGGTTTTTCAATTTCAAAATGCACCGGGGAAGGGGA
>VXAY01005116.1:157129-185334 GCA_013399855.1 Oxyruncus cristatus | reverse complement strand
AAAAAAAGGGTTTTCTAGCTTCAAAATGCAGCAGGAGAGAGTAGGACCTGGCAGCAGATCTGTACAACAGGGCAAAGCTTGGTAAAACAAAGCATCTTTGGTTCAGAATGTTCGTTCTGAATGTCTCTTTCTGCACACATGAGACTGTTCTAAATAGCCCAAACAGCACTGCATTTTAGCATGGGGCTTGAGATGCTGTTACAAAGCTGTTTCTAGGGCATCTTCATCTTCCCGGGTGATGAAACGTCTTTGGTACCGACCGTGGCAGTTCCTGATGTTCAGACGAGTTCATTGATTTTTGGTTTTGTGGTTCTTTCAGTCTTTCCTCTCGGGTTTCATCGTTCCAGGTTTATGCTTGTTTTAGCAAGCAACCAGCCTGAGCAGTTTGACTGGGCTATCAATGATAGGATAGATGAGATGGTGAACTTTGATCTGCCCCAGCTGGAGGAACGGGAGCGGCTCGTCCGGATGTATTTTGATCGGCATGTCCTGAAACCAGCCACAGAGGGCAAACAGTGAGTGTCCCTGCACACCTCCCACCCTGGGGAATCTTTCTTCGTCTCCCTTTCCATGTATTTTGTATTTTGTCACTTTGACCAAGTAGCACAGTTAGGAGTTGGAGAGATGCCTCTTCCTGTTACAGGACGAGATGCCATCCTAGGATTTTACGCCACAGTTTGTTGGGACCTTAAAATTTAGGAGGCTGCTGCAGTGGAGGCAATAATGCAAGTAGCAAAACCGTTGGAACTCCTGTCGTGTGGCTAAATGTCGACTAACCCTGGATCCTCTGTCTCCCAGGAGGTTGAAGTTGGCCCAGTTTGACTATGGGAAGAAGTGCTCGGAGATCGCCAGGCTGACCGAGGGCATGTCTGGTAGAGAGATCTCACAGCTTGCTGTGGCATGGCAGGTGAGTGGGGCTTTCACACTGGGCTCCTTTTCCCTCTCTGGAAGGTTTGAGGGCTTGATTTTGGGAGTCTCAGAGTTGTCTCCCTTTGAAAGCTCCATGATGTCCATAGGGTGGTCCCAGAACACTTCTGGCTCTGGGGTGGGCGTCAGAGTATCAGCACAGTTCCTCATCTCATAAACAGGAACAGTTTTGATGATCATAGGCTCATTCAGGTTGGAAAACACCTTCAAGATCATCAAGTCCATCACTGGTAGACAATCCCTTACTGAATTTAAGTAAAGCAGGTGAGTTTGGAATGGGCTGGGGCAGATCATGCTGGCCATGACTTGTGCTCCAGCTCAGGAGATGCCTTGTGCTATTGACAGCATTAGGGCACTAAAGCCACCCTGCTTCCCTACTTTGTTCTAAACACATTTGTAGTGCAACTGGAGTAATTAAAGAAACAAAACTAACTGGGAATGGAGCTGAAAAAAATAGCTATTTCTTCCATTTATTTCTCCCTATATAGGAATAAAATAAGCGGTCACTTGGAGTACAATTATTCACATGCTTAACAAGCTTAAGTGCTTTTTTTTTTTTTTTAAATCAGGCTTTCACCTTGTTTTGTCACAGCTGCCAGTTTCTTCCTGGATTGTGCATTTTCATGAACTAACCTAGAAATACCAAGTTAAGGAATATGCTCCAAATTGTACTTGTCATGTAACTTACTCATGTCGGCTTCCTTTCAAGGATTGAATAAACAAAGTGGCTTTTTGTTTAGGTTTTAAATTTTTTATTTACTTTAGCAGTTCACAAACGTTTTAGGAAGTTTGTGCGTTTCAGTCTTCCTGCTACTGTTTTGCCACCCTTAAAGGTACAGAAAATATTTATCCTTTCTAATCTAGATTAATTTGAGCTGCAGCAGTCATGAGCTGAGGTCCAAAGCTGCCGTTTGAGACCCGTTATTTTATTTTATTCTTTGGTAGCACGCAGCTGGTTAATTTTTCCGGGTGAATTTTGTGTTGCTGAAGCGTATTTCAAACTGTGTGCTGTCATCTGCCCCACGTGTGCTAAAGGCTTTGCTGCCAGGTATTTCCAGTAATTAAAAGTTGTGATAAATGATCCTTTTGCTTTTTGTCACCCCTTATCTGCAGGCTTGTCATTAGTCCCCAGGAATGACCTCAGCTTTTATCATTTATCCTCTAAGTGATCATGAAGGAAGGGGAAGGTGGGGGTGACTAATTCCTTAGTGTTGCCCTGATAGCTTTTTAAAATGTGCCTCATAGTGCCAGGCCTATTAACAAGGTTCCACGTCAAATTGCAGCAGGAAGTTCTCTCCTCTCTGCTGTCATAAAACACTCAAAGGGCTTAAAATAAAACGTGCAGGAGAGGGTGGGCAAAAAATACGTGAATTGCTTTGATGTAGAAGCTGCAAGAAGCTTCATCTGTGTCAAAATCAAAGTTGCTGGTGTGCTGGAACAGGGGGCTCTGTGTTGTTGGGCAGGAGGGGAGGTGTGATGTTCCGTGGGTCGGTGCTAAAATAGCCCAGGTGGTGACTGGACATGTGGACGTGTTTCCTTGGCAGATGGCTGTGGTGAGGGCAGCAGTGAGGGCATCCAGAATGGGATAAAACTTGTCTCAAGCACTGCCCTGGTTGCTCCCTGGCAGAGCTGTTGATCCTCAGTGCTTCTGGAAGTGCTTTTTCAAGTCACTGGGTCAAGGCATTTGGGGCTGTAACCGGCTGCAGCTCGACCAGAGCTTAACAGAAGCTGTGTTTAGGTCTGGCCACTGAGCTTGGACTGTGGCAGGATGGGTTACCCCTGCCTTTGGTTTTACCTGTGTAAAGCACCAAGGTGTGGCCCTTCAGTAGGTGTGCTTAAAAGCCTCTCTGAGCTGATGTTTTAGGTACTCTAAACCCCAGCTGATCTCCTGAGTGGTGCTGGTGTTTTGGGGCCTGGGTTAGCAGTGACAGAGAGCTTGTAGGGATCTTTGTAGCTGGTACAGTGCTCTGGGCTATCAGGGCAGGATTAAGGCTGCAGTTTGACGAGCATTCCTGGCAGTGCTATTCCTGCCTTCCATTCCTGCCTTCCTGCTCCCCTTGCCGTGGTGCTGGAGCACCCCTGTGTATGGCTGTGCTGTGAACTGGGTCAGGGAGCTGAGCAGAGTTAAAAATAGCCCGGCAAGGCAAGTTAACTGCATAGCTACAGTGCCCTGGCACATCCCAGGGAGGGGATCAGGGGAGGTAGGGGCAGCAGGAACCAGCATCAGCGACTCAAAAAATGCTTATCCAGCTTCCCTCAGCTGGATGGAACAGCTGAAGGGTGGTTGTGTGCCACAGATCCGCTGTTAACTCTTGAGCTGTTGGTCTTTTAAACTCCCTGTACAACTGAATTTTGGATTCAAGATGCTGCACACCAGAGATGGCTGGTGTGGGAAATAACCTGATCACAGAATCACTGAATATCCTGAGCTGGGAGGGACCCACAAGGGTCATCAAAGCCCAGCTCCTGGCCCTGCCCAGGGTAAACTCAATAATCCCACCCTGTGCCTGGTGTGAGCAGCACCTCTGTGAATGCACACTTGACTTTTAGTCATGTCCTCAGGGACCTGATGGAGTTTGGAGATGCCATCAGCTCTTCCTGCCTTCCCTGTGATCATCTCTTCTGGCCAGAACTGAATCTCAGAGGTGGTTTGGGGAAGGGTGAAGTTCTGAAGCAGAAGAGGAGAAACCATCACAACTGTCAGCTCTTACCAGGAGTGCCCGGGCAGTAGCAGTGCCACTCTGCTGCCCCATGGCCTTACAGTCAGTTCCCAGGAAAGTATTTTTTGGATTCTTCTGCCAATATTGCCCTTTAACAAAAGCATCTCCGTTAAACTGAGCAGTAGCTGCAGCTTTCCTGGGCTTAATTCCACCATAAGCTGGGCTTGAGATGGATTGGCTGTCACTTCCACGAAGTTCTGGTTCACTCTTGTTTCAGTCTGGTTTGATTTGTCCTGAACTTACCAACACAAAAAAAAAAAAATAAGGTGCAGAAAGGCAGAGAGTGTAACCTCTAGCACTGGGAAAAATATTGCTGTCTGGCACAGCTAATAGTCTGCGTGCTAGAAATCCATTTTAATCTCTTCTGCAGGAGACTGAGCATTCCCTTTTGTCCTTGTGCTTTTCCATCCCCCAGATTCTAACCCTTTAGGACTGGAATATGGACTGGATGCATTTGTACACTGAAAAATTCCCTTCACATCTGTTTATAGTAATGTGCAGCCTTTCTAGTTCTGCGCCCTGTACTTAAACCCCTTGATGTGCTTTAGATAAAATGTCAAAAAAAAAGCCCAACAAAACAATCAACCTTTCACTATTCCAAGCTGTAAGCTTGGAAAATTGTTTTGGCAGCACTTCAGGAGAATTCCCAGGAGTTTTATGTCCCAGTGTGAGCTTCCTGTCATTTCCTTGCCTTTTATGCCACTGACATAAATGCCTTTTTGCTCCCTGAACCTTGTTTGTACTTTAAAAATAGTGCTTGTGTGGGTTTGTTTTTTTTTTTTTTTAATCAGGCTATTTTTATGATAAATGTGATTCAAAGGATACAGATTAGTCTGGCCAGGTTAAAATAAACCAGGAATCTTGGCTGAAATGAAACATTAGGTCATCTGGGCTGGACTTGTCATCTGTTCCTCCCTCTACTTCCCCACCAAAGACTTTGTTTTCAGCTTATTTCGTAACTGGCTTTGAGCAGTAAACCAGGAATAGCTGCACTAGGAGAAAATGGGTTAAAATGTGTCCATGCAGGAGGCAGAGGTATGAATATAAATGAGCCTTGGTACCATTTCTGTGTGTGTGCAAGCTACTCCCAGAAGGGGCAGCTGCTTCTCCCATTTGCTTTCTTGACAGCAAGGGCCTAAGGCTTTCTAAAAATAGAAAGTCATTGAGAAAATCAACAGAGCGTGAACTGCACAGCTTTGCAGGAGGTTCCACGGTGGGGTGGCTGGGCTGTGCAGTGGCAGGGAGGAGGGGAGGGAAGAAAGACATCCTCTCTCTGTGCTGTGCAGACACGTCGGTGCATCCCAGGAAAGCACCTTGTCCCTTTTCAAACACCCAGTCCTCCTGCCTGGAGGGGCTGCATTGGCAGGTCCTACAAAAAAGGAAGAATAGACAGGGGGGTGAGGTTGGACAGGTCAGGCTGTGATGGGTGTTGGGTAAATATTTGGCAGCTTCTGGAAGCTGTGCTTTCCTCCTGGCGGTGTGGAAGTGGCAGCCTGGCTGTGCTGAGGATGCCTCCTGCTCTGCCAGTGAAAGCAGGACAAGTGCTTTTAATGCAGAGTGAATTCTCTGTTTACAGACTTTCTCCTTCCCTGTGGCCACTGTTTACTCCTGATCTCAAGCAGGAGCATTAACCTAAGTTCTCACTGCTGCCTGAAGGAAGGATTGCAAGGGTTTTGCACAGGGAAGGATCTTTGCAAAGGGTTTGATGCTTCTTGCAGGAAAAACCAGCACCTGCCGGCTCTGTGGTTTGTGCAGCAAGACCTTTTGTGAGCTAACCAGTTCCCCCAAAAGGGCTGGAAAGTAGGTTAGAGGAGGCTGAGAACCAACTTGGGTGACCTTTTGCTCATTTCTTGAAATAATTATTCCTCCTGCAGTGAGGTAACACCAAGCTAACAGGCAGCTGTAACCTACAGTACTGGGATGGTACCGGTGCAACAGCTTCTCCTGGGCTTTGTCTTCTCCCTCATCATCATCACTGGCCAGGGGGTGCAGGAAATGCTCTCACTGGAATTTATTTCTGTGGTGCTTCTGCAGTAAACTTCTCTTCTCGGTATAACTGATGTTTTGCACCATTAATGAGTGATGGAGCCTGTGTGCAATACCTAGAAACGCTTCAGTGTGTTATGAAAGCCCAGGTTAATATTCCGAACCAGGATGTCACAAACCCTGCAGAGAGAGTGTGGCAGTCCAGGACGTGGCAGCTCTGTGGAAGGAGGTGTGGGCAGCAGTTTGGGGCTGTTTTGGGCACCCAGTGTGGGGGTGAGAAGCTGGAGGGGTCCCACCCTGTGTGGTGTCAAGCTCCCTCATTCCATAGATGCACAGGGAACAGGACATGGATTCGCTCTCGGGAGCGCTTGCAGGGGGAGGAACCAGATTTAGAAATCTGCAGCTTGGGAGTTGCTCTGTTTCCTTGGAGATGGGTGCAGTTAACAGCATAAACATCCTCCCCTTCCTCGGAGGGACTGGCTGCACGTTGTCACCTGCAGGATGATCAGTGCAGCTCCAGCTACCCTGGGTGTGTGGACAAGGGGGACACTCCTCTTGCTGCAGCTGCAGAGGAGTCACACAGCCCTGCGTCCCCTGGGGGGTGTTTGGCAAAGATGTCAGGAATTTACAGCCCTTTCTCCGAGGAGCTGTGACCAGATTTGTGCTGCCTGTTGTAGCAGCTACAGGACCGAGTGCTTACCAAGCAGAATTGGAGGGACAGGAATTGTGGGATGAGTGGAAGGGGGACAAAAGGGAAGGTGCTGTGGGCAGATGAGTACAGGGGGAGAGCTGAGCATGAGGGAAGCAAGATGAGTGCATGGTAGACATCACTGCTGAGGAGCCACCTTGCCCATATTCACCCCAGCACTGGTGTTAGTTCTGCTGTGCAGGTGTTTCAAACATTTCCTGTTGCCTTGGGTGGCCTCGTTCAATCCCCCTCCTGCCCCTGCTGCTCTTTGCCTTACTGGTTTCCCACGTGCAGGGCTGCTGAAGCAGGACAGGGAATTTAAACAGGCCAGATGTGGCTGCAGCCTGACCGTGAGTTCAGCATTCGGAACCCGTGGCTTTGTCTCTTCCGAAAGCAAAGATCTTGTCTCCCGGGAAATCCAGAGGCCGGAGGGCAGAGGATGTCGGTGACTGCTCTGGGTGCCACCACTGACCAAGAACCAGCCTGGGGGTTGTGTTGGGGGGCGTGGGGGGAAAACATGCATGGAGAACAAGAGAGAATTGCCATCCCTGACCTGTCCCTGCTGCCTTTTCCTCTGCAGGCAGCAGCCTACGCCTCCGAGGACGGCGTTCTCACCGAGGCCATGATCGACGCCCGCGTGGCCGACGCTGTGCAGCAGCACAGGCAGAAGATGGAGTGGCTGAAAACAGAAGGTGCTGAAGAAAACAAAGGGACTGGCAGGAGCCCCCTGCCGCCTTTCCCCACAGGAACCCCGGTGTGAGAAGTCTGCAGGCTTCAGACCAGCGTGTGTGGGGCCGAGGCCCTGGGACAGAGCTGGGAGGGTGTCCTGGTGTGGTGGGATCGTCTGTTGGGAGGAGTGTGGCCTTTGGTGCGAGGGAGGGGGTGCTGCCTCAGCCTGCCTTGGATCTCGTGGTTTTAAACTGCACCAGAAAACAACGTGGTTTAAACCAGGCAGAAGCAACTGAATTAAAGGACCCCCTTGCTGAAATACCACTGACTGTGTTGGTCTCTGTGGCCTGTCCTGCTGGAGGGGCCCAAACCCCAGATCCTTTCCAGCCATTTCACATTTCTGGAGTGTCCCAGTGCCAGTGGGAGCCCAGGACCTGTCCAAGCCTGCTACTGCCATGCATTTAATTTGTAGGGTTTATGTCCAGCAGAGGGATTTCTCACCTTTTGTCCCCACATCCATGACCTACCTCCTTGCTCCCATCCCCACGTGGCACCACTCGTGGGTTTGTCCTTCACGGCCTCAGAGCAGGCTTTGTGTTACAGAGGGGGATTTGGTGTGACTCACCTGTTACCTTGGAGTCAACACAGGTAGTCTGAGAGCAGCCCCAGGTATTTTTCCCCCAAGTAACTCCCCTTTCTCTTCAGGAGGTGAGCAGGCAGGGCTCAGGGGGTCTCTCTGCCACAGAGGTGTCCACCACAGTCTCCAGAGATGAGAGGGGCTCGTTTGCTCCCACTGCTGCCCTCGAGCTGCTCTTGCAACACGAGTCTTCTGCTGCATTTCTGGACCACCTGAGAACTGTGCCACTGTCGAGTCCTGTGTTGATGGGCTGACATTCATTCTGCTTGTGTGCATATAAGAGACAGGTCAGAAAACCTCCCGATTTTTTTTCCTGAGTTTGAACTGGATTTGAACCCTGTGCTCTGCTCGGAGGCCCCTTCTGTAACTGCGTGGTGCAAACATGACCCAAATTGCGCCCTCAAGTACCTTGCTGAGCTGTTCTCCTCACACAGGACCTGACAGCAGCCTTTTTTCACTGGTGGTTGTGGCTGAGCTCTGAGGGACTCACCCTGGCAGGAGCTGGTGGGCCCGGGAGCAGAACCAGGCAGGTAACTGGTATCCCCAGCTCTGCTGCCCACCCTGGGCGAGGTGCTGTCACTGCTGCTGCTCCTGGGGAGTGGGACAGGGAAGGGAACTCCTGCCTCATCCAAGATTTCAAGGTAGGGCCCTTGTCACCTCTGGCAGTCTCACAGGCCGGCCGGGCTTGCCGTCAGCTCCAGGGTGACTGATGTCCCTGTGGAGGTGGCACCCAGCTTTGTAACGCTCCCTGCAGGGACAGAGGATGGCAACCCCAGGCTGAGGTGAGCTCCTCTCCTGACACTGAGTGAGTTACGAGCCAACAGCACTTTATTAAGATGGTATTTTGTGTTGGAGAGCGAATTTCAGAACAGATGGATTAGCAGGCAATTCATCACTCCCCAGCTTGGCCTGTGCCAGCTCAAACGTGCTCCCTGTGCTCCAGCACTGCAGCTGGGAGGCAGATTTACAGCCTGGTCATCTCTGTCTCCTCCCAGTTGCCATCCATTGAAGTATTTACTTCTGGATGTGACACACGGGGAGCGAAGTCCCCCTGTGGAAGCACAAGGGCGTGAGCACCGCGGGCTGTGGGAGTCAGGGAGGTGGGAGTGTCCCCAGGAAGCTTTTCTCTGCCAACCTGTGTCTGTGTTTGGAGCAGAGAAGAAACACTCAGTCTTTTATAATCCCTTGTCTTGGGTGTTGGGTTTTATTTACTGCTCTGCCCTCACGTGGAGTCTGCGCCGAGCCAGACTTGGAGAACAACTCGAGCGGCGGAATCCTTGTGCAGAGGGACTTGGGGTCCCACTCAGGGTCAGACCTGCCCTGTCTGTGTGGTTCTGTTCCAGCAAGGAGCAGACTGAAGGATGGTAAAGGGCTGGGTCATGGTGGCAGATTTTGGTACTGCTAGAATGGGAAATGTTCCCACTTTTCCTTCTCCGTGCCAAAGCCTTGAGTTTCCTGCACTTTTCCTGCCTTTCTTGCCCATGCAGGCAACACGAGAGGCCCAGGCTGCTCTCTGGAGGTAACTTCCACCCAGAATTGAGCAGTATTTATCTTCCTTCAAAATCAGTTCTGGACCTTGGAGCTTCCCTGTGATCCCAGTGAGCAGAAGACGAGCAGGTGAAAATCTGGGACAGCGTCCTGTGGTGTCACATTAACCTGGGGGAAATCACACAGCCCTTCTTCAGGGATCAGGACAGGTTTTCCCCACACCTTTCCAGCCTTGTTCGTGCCTTCTCCTCCTCCTCTCTCAAGCCCCTGCCCTAAGCTGGTGAGCTGCTGCTCTGCAGTGCCCCAGCCCCTGCCCCAGGGGTACCGTGGGGTTCAAAGGGTTGGAAAAAACACTCAGATGCAAAACATGCAAAAAACTATTTTACTGACAAACAGCAAAGGACGGGCTTAGTTCCAGGAGCTGGATTGGTTATGTACAAACATCTTATTGAAAGGGAAGGAATGGCTGAAATACACTCACTCGTTGACCCAAATAAAATCACAGTGTGCTTTTTCTATTGCCTCCCCCACCCCAAGCTCTCTCTGCGCCTTCAGCTGCTCCCTCAGCACAGGTTGTCACCCCTCCAGCACAGCCACTGGAGAGCACAAACCCTGGGTGACATCTGCCCGTGCAAGTGTATTGAATAAAAGAAAAAAAATTAACCATTATTGCTTTTCAACCACAGTAGAGATTATTCCGTGATCGGACTCGGGGCAGAGTATAATCTCTCTCTCTTGGTCTCGATGTGTGCTGTGCCTCTCCCTGCCTGGTGCATGCAAAACTGGTTTGGGTGCAGAAATAAAGAAAAGAAGGATTAACAACCAGGGAAAACAGCCCTCTGAGCGTTGTTCTTGTGTCCTCAGTGCAGAGCACCGGTGAAAAAATCCGCCTCAGCTGAGTGCTCTGCCCTGCAAGGGCATAGCCAGTGTGAGCTGGGGGCTGAGCCACCCTGGGGTCACCCCTCGCGGCTCCCCCAGGGCTCAGCTCCGAGAGGGGACTCCAGGGGGCAACTCCTTTGGAAAAGGAATGAGTGCAAATGGGAGGGAGGCACTAGAGGAGGAACAGGCTCATGCAGCAACCACGTGAGGACACACGGCTGGGAGCACACGGACACGACCCTGGCTCCACCAGGCCCCAGCAGACTGGCAGCCCAGCTCCTCCTTACACCTGCCAAGCTCTTTCCCACTCCTCTGCTTCCTTCTTTGACCCAACAGCCCCCCTGCAGAAAGATCAGAGACTTGGCTCTTTTTCATTTTTTTCACTAAGTTCACTTGCTGCTTCAGGTCCTCCTGGGCATCCAGTGAGCTGGGCTGAGAGGACACTTCCATCCTAGGGTAGAACCAGCAATCCTGTGTCCCTGCCCTGCCTGTCCCCTGCCCTGCATCCCATTGCCTCTCCCTGAAGCACAGATCTGTCCCACCAACAAGTCCAGGCTGGAAAACGATTGACCCCGGTGTCTGTTTGTACCACGTGCTCCAGCAGTGGAAGTACTTCTTTCATATCCAGAGGTGCTCTGGGAATTTCTGTTGGCTGTTTCTGCCTTCAAAGCCCCCTGAACGCAGCAGAGGCCTTCATCACCCACACTCTGCATCAGTGCCACGCTGAATGGTAAATGCTGCTGGGGTGAGATCTGAAGTGACACTGAGCTCCCTGTGCCACTGATCTGCCAACCTCCACCTCCTGCGGGGGACTCTGAAAGGTGAACATCCCCCTCCCTTTTCACCATGTGCTTTCCCCCAGGCTGGGGAATGACCTTGGGTCAGGGCTTTCTCCTGCCTGGGCTCCCCTAGACCTTATCCAAGCTGAGCACAACCACAAAATGAGGTAGAATAGCAGTGAGAGTAACTAAACCCACCCCACCCTGCTGTCAGTGCCCGGGACACACGTTCCAGGCTCCCTCCTGGTCTTTGACTGATTATGGGTAAAGTGCTGCCAGGTACTTCAGCCAGGAGGGGCCACTTGGTGTGTCCCTGGCTGGCTCAAGGGCTGGCTGAGCAGTAGGAGGGCACAGTGGATGGATGGATGGATGGATGGATGGATGGATGGATGGATGGATGGATGGATGGATGGATGGATGGATGGATGGATGGATGGATGGATGGATGGATGGATGGATGGATGGATGGATGGATGGATGGATGGATGGATGGATGGATGGATGGATGGATGGATGGATGGATGGATGGATGGATGGATGGATGGATGGATGGATGGATGGATGGATGGATGGATGGATGGATGGATGGATGGATGGATGGATGGATGGATGGATGGATGGATGGATGGATGGATGGATGGATGGATGGATGGATGGATGGATGGATGGATGGATGGATGGATGGATGGATGGATGGATGGATGGATGGATGGATGGATGGATGGATGGATGGATGGATGGATGGATGGATGGATGGATGGATGGATGGATGGATGGATGGATGGATGGATGGATGGATGGATGGATGGATGGATGGATGGATGGATGGATGGATGGATGGATGGATGGATGGATGGATGGATGGATGGATGGATGGATGGATGGATGGATGGATGGATGGATGGATGGATGGATGGATGGATGGATGGATGGATGGATGGATGGATGGATGGATGGATGGATGGAATCACAGGAGACACCTTCCCAAACTGTTCTCCTCAGAGAGGAAGGGTCCTTCTTGTTGTTTCTATGGGCAAAAGGGGTTTATTCAGCAGTGCTGGTACTGAGGACAGGATTTGATTTTAAAAGGAAACTACTGGTTGATGCAATGGATTCCTCAATCCCCTGCTTTTCTCCACCTGGCTTTCCACTCCTCCCCTTTGCAGCAACCAGCACACACCCATGGGGTGTCCAGGCAGCCAGACCCGGGCTCCTCACACCAAAAACGCAGGAGAACATCCCCAGTGCCAATTCCAGCTCTGGAGGATCGACACATACAGTTTTAAGCTCTGTCTCTGCTCTAAAAATAGCCCACAACACCCCTCTCCCCCCCACCAGAGCCTCCCTCAAAGCATCTGGCGGGCGAGTGCTGAGACGTGGCCCACACTTCCCACTCCCCTGCCCTGCAGATCCCATTCCCGTGTCCCACAGAGCTGCCACTCCAGGCACAGCTGCCAGCTCTGAGCTCTGCACCCCCTTCCTCCCTTCCTGCCCTCGCTTTGTCAGCTCCCTGATGCCGAAGTCCCTTGCTCCCCACCGAACCCTTTTTGCCTGGGGTTGTTGCTGGGTTTGGGTGGTGGTGTTGTTGTTGTTGTTTCCATCTGTGGTTGGTTTTTTGGTTTGTTATTTTGTGTGTGTGTGTGTCTGTGTGTGTGTGTGTGAAGACTGGATCAGAGGCAAGAGAACAACAAACAAGTCAACACTAGTACATCTGGGACAATTAAACAAGGAGAAAACACCCCCACACCGGAGAGAAGCAAAACGAACACATGCACAGGGGAACAGTAGACCACGGACAAACCGAGCTGACAGCAAGAGCAGCAACCTCACTGGGACAGAGGGACAAGAGAGAACACATCAGACAGGGCCGGGAAGGCTCCCAGTGGAGCAGGATCAGCTGAGAGGGTGGCACAGGGACAGCAGTGACGGGGGCAGGCAGGGGGAGCAGGGGCTGCGGTGCAGAGGTGGTGCCGGGGCTCCCGCCATATCCAAAAACCTCCTTCACCTCCTGCTTCTCTGGGGGCTTTGTCACCTCGTTCCCCGCAGAGGGGACAGGGCAGACACGTGGCTGTGGGGAACAGCTCTTGTCTATCTGTTTTGGGACGTTAAACACGAGACTGAGCTGTTCCTGTGCAGGGGGTTCTCACCGCTACAGCCTGACCCCTGAAGGATGTTATCCAGCCCCACCACAGGCACATTCCCATCTCTGCTCCACAGGTTGGAATCTCCAGCAGCTTCCAGGGCTCAGAGGAAAACACACCTCACACCAGGAGCTGCTCAGCTGTTTGGAACCACTCCTGCACAGAAGATGAGGCAGATCTCTTGGGTCAGGAATAGAATTCCCTCCCTGCACCGGAAGGAACTTTACTCCATGTTTATTAAGGATGAGAATCAAAGATCTTGTCGGTTCCATCGTGTCTGGTTTCTGTGCATTTAAGATCAGTAAATGACTCCCAGTAAATTTAATTGCACTGAGACTGTCTTTGATTTGGGTTTTTTTGACTGTGTGAACAAGACAGAGGCTCACAAGGTGAGAGCTACAGACCCAAATTTTTAAAAAAAAGCCTGCTCTGAAGTGATGGGATTTATGTATTGTGTGGGATTTTTTTTTTCTCCTTCTTCCAGAGCCTCCTGCTCTTCTGAAGTTTTGCTGTGGATCAGACAGATCAGGCTTAATGAGTGAGAGCCATCACTTCACTCTTTCCAGTTGTCCCGTATTTAATGACATTTCAACCAAGGTCAGCTGCTAGAGCAGGGCAGAACCAGGCTTTATATTCAGTCTGACTTTAAGTCACTGCCTTAAGTCTCTCTCGTGAGAGGCTCCCAGTGGAAGGATTATTTAAAATGCTTTTCCCCCCCTTCCCCATAACTAGTTCCAGGGACTCAATATTTGTCCTCACCAGGATGGAATTTCCTCCTGTGCAAAGTGTTGTCCCACCTGAAGACCCTTTGATAACACAGGAGCTGCTCTTCCCTGCCACTTCGGTGTGTGCCGTGGCACAAGGAGGGTGCAAACCTGTGCGTCTTGGAAAGGAGCTGCTCCAGGAAAAGTCATTCCTTAGATCCCAACAGGTGGCTGCAGATATTCCAGCCACAGGGAACCCGGAATGACAGACAGTCAAACGGACACAGGTGTGGACCAGGCAATTATTTAGGCCCAGACACAAACTGGGGCTTCAAGACAAGAGGCCTTAGGGAATAACAAAGGTAGGAATGGCAGAAAAATGGGAATGTTTGGCTCCTGGGGCTTGTAATTAACTGAACTGACCCTGGGCATAGCAAATTAAAAAAAAAAAAAAAACCAAGACACAGAAGCAGGAGAAGCAGGGAGGAAAGAGCTGGAGTGATGGTGTCCTTCTCCCTCCACAGATATTGCCATCAAACAACAGGAGGCCACTGCCACTGCCAAGGAACCCATGGAAGAAACCAGCAGTTTCTGCCAATATTCGTCACCTTTTGTCCTGGGTGTTTTCCCCATCTGAGCACAAACCCACTCAGTACAAAGTGGTGAATGAAGGAGACGTGATTTCAGGGCTTCCACCTTAACTTCTGGGGGCATCTCCCTCCTTTATCCCTCTCAATCAATTCTCTCTCTGCCCACCACGGGCAGCAGAACTGGGATGGGTTTGTTCTGGGCACGTCTGCTGCTCTCCCCCAGCAGAATAGGACCCACTGCAGGGATCAGACACCACCACACAGGGGCTTCATCAGCTCCTTCAGGCACCTCTGCCTGCAAGGGAAGGAGGTCTCTGGATGTGGAGGTTGGTTTCAGACCCTTGGTCACGTTCAGACCTTAAAACCCACACCACCTAAGATGTGACCGGGGGAAGCAAAGGCAAAAACCACATTAGAGCATCCTCACACTTTGGTTCAACCGTGTGAATTTGGGACATTTGGGGCATTTGACTCTGTGGAGGAGTTTGGCTCCAGGTCCACGTCTCTGTGTCCCTCAAGCCAAGCCCAGACCTGCTGCTATTTCAGCTCCGGGCAGGAGCACAAGAAAGAGGTGTTTGTTCAGGTGCAGGGGGAGTGAGACTGTCCACAGGACCCTCCCACTGCACTGCCAGTGTTTTTGGGGTGCTTTAACCAGGGCCTCGGGCTCTCCCTCTGCAAGAGGGGGACAGCAGCTCCTTTCCTCCCCAGGCAAGGGGTGGGGGGTGTTTGTGAGCAGAGGGGTATGATCAGGGTGCAAAGTCATGTCCAACACCACCACGCTCCTCCCTCCTCCCTCCCTCCCTCCTCTCCAGCTCTAGTGAAGAACAACAGCTCTGACACCACCGAGGTCCCACCAGAGGGGGGACCCAGGCAGGACCAGCCCTGCCCCACGGGCTGGTGCCTTCAAAGACTCCCTGGATTGCTTAAGGCAGGTTTCAGTGTACAGCAACTCAAACAACAAACCACTTACACATTCCCAGGATTTCCTTCCCCCCACAGCAACTCCCCAGAACATGAACCAAAGCAAAAAAGGGGCACTTGCGCCTTCCCAGCCCGCTGGCAGCAGCGCCCATCCAAACCTGTGACCAGCCAAGCCATTTTAGCAACAGAAGGGACAGGGCAGAGCAAAACCAAGCCAAAGGACCAAAGAAACGGGGCACTTGAGCTCTTGGATGAGACACTCTGCATCTTCTTCGCGCTGTCCCGCCTCCATCCCCTTGGCCAACATTCCCCTCGGGGCAGCTGGATGTGCAGGACAGCCGGGAGCGCCGGGAAAATTTCGGGGGGAGGGGGGGGACGGGGCTTGAAAGTATATAATGCAAATCTCTTTTCTCTCTCTTTTTTTTTTTCCCGTTCGTTTTCGTTTGTCTGCTTTTTTTCTTTTTNCTCCAGATGACTTTTTTTGTTTTTGTTTTTGTGTTTTTTTTTTTTTTTTTTTTTTTTTTTTTTTTTTTTTTTTTTTTTTTTTTTTTTTACATATGTACACGAGTCTGACAATAAAATGTGGAACACAGTGCAATGTCTTGGCTGCGTAGCATCCAGGACTGGCTTAGTTGTGCATCGTGGCGTGTCCCGGGGGGCACACACGGGATGGAGCAGTAAAACCGTGTCCTCGGCTGGGCTTCCATGGAGGAGCAAACCAGGAAGAAGAAGAGCAAAGTCCTTTTTTTTTTTTTTTAAAAGCTCCCTGCAGTCCCTGGAGGGGGAAGGTTTCCTCAGAGGTGCCGCGGGCTGGGGTGCCCGTTGTGGTACAACTTCTGTTTGATGTGCACCATGTTCCCAGTCGCCTCCTCGTACTGCCTGTGGTGACGTTTCCTGAACTCCTTCAAGTTACAAAACTTGGGAATCCAAGACCAGGAGTTGTCTGGAAGGCAGAAAGGAGAAGGAAGGTGAGGCGTGAGAGGAATGGTGAGAGCTGTGCTCTCCTGGGCCAGTTCCTGGGCTGTCCCACGGCAAAGCCGCCCTCGAGCCTTCCCTTCGGGATGGAACGGGGACGAGGTGGATGTGGCAGCGCTGGGCCAGTCTCTGCCCCTCAGCTCGTGCGCTGAACGTGTCATTTTGCTGCCCAGGGGTTCAGCTCTCAGCCCCTGAACCTCTCCCTGCAGCAATGTCTCAGCTGCCGTCCCGTTTGGGGTGATTCCCCCCAAGAAATCCCCAGAGCCCGGCCCCACAAAGGACAGCTGGGAAGTCCCAGAGGACGACAGACTGTGTGAAGTTAAACAGCTGTGCTGGGAAATGGTTGGACTCGATGATCTCAGGGGTCTTTTCCGTCCCGAAGGAGCCCGAGTCCATGATCGCAGCCGCCGTGAGGTGCCTGTGACTGCTCTGACCAGCTACTACCAAGCACAGTCGGATGTCTGAGCTTCCATGGAATATTTTCTATTTTAAGCAATCCCTTTCCATCGGGAAGGAGCCATAGGTTATTCTAACAGACCACGATTTAAGCTGATCAGGCCCCGATGTGACACTGAGTCACTGCTAAGTGGTGCTCATGTTTTTCGGGGAGGGCTCCTCGTTCTGTACCAGCACAGAATTCCTATTACCCTGCCCCTGCCTCGCACTCACAGGCACCATTTCTCTCCTTGGAGGAAAATTTCAGCTTTGTTCCTCAAAGAAACGGGATTCCTTTCTGCTTAGTGCCTTTAAAATGACTGATTGGCACAGGCGATTCAAACCAATAGGAAACACCTGAAAGAATATTGCACCGTTGGCCAAACCCTCCTTGAAGGCTTAGAATGGGTATAGACAGGGGGAGGGGGGGGTGTGAAAAATGAAACAAAAGAGATCAATTAGCTTAAACACTAAATTAATTGCTAAAAATAAAATCCTCTGCAGTCTCTCCCCTCACAGGGGGTGGGTTGGGTGGTGATACCACAAGTGCAGCTCACAGCTCCAGCTCTGAAGAACAATATCACCCTGCTCACCACAGCATCCCCCGCCAGCCCTGACCTTCTGGGCACTGAGGAGGTCACAACAAAGGTGCTCTGACGGAAACCAGGGGTCAGGGCCTCAGTGCTGGCTCAGCAAGTGTGATCCCACTGCAAACCCTGCCAGTTATCCCTCTGCTTTTGGAGACAGCAGCACCACAGCCTGGAGGGAGTCCTGACTCAGAGCCTGCTCACACAGGATTTGGGAAGACTAATGGGAAATTAATACCATTTTTATCTGAGTTTTTAGAGAGAGATAGTCCACTTCCCTAATTAGAATTTCGCAGATTAATCTTTCTCTCGCTCACTCTCCTTTTCCTCCGAGTTGTAGTTTCGCAGGCACCATCAGTCAGAGCTGGAGGCACCGAGATTTACGGGTACAGTGTGAGGGAATTTCAAGCCATTCCCTGGATTAATAGTTTTTCTGTCTTTTTTTTTTTTTTTTTTCCCTTCCGAAGATTAAAGTCCTCGTGGTGTCCGTGCTGAGGGAGCAAACGGGGGGGAGGGAAGAGTGTCCTTCTGAGGGTGTTAACTCAGGGTGCTGAGCTGACTGGTCCAAAGACTAACCAGTCTGCCCGACAGGTTTCCCTGTGGGGCTGACATCACCACATCTGGACACATCTGGACAGCAGCGAGGGTGGGAAACCTCAGGTGACAAGGCACTGATGTCTGTCATTGTCATCGTGGTGTCACAGGTTCGTACAGCCACCCAAGGCTGCTCTCCATCAGCGTGAACCTGGCTGTAGATTGGAAATAACCAGGGGTTTTTCTAATTTTTTTTTTTTTTTAGACCCAGATTTTGGAAGTTTGGTCTGGCCTGAAAAACATTCTGCCCAAATGAGCACCACCACCCTGCCCACGGGGAAAGACCTTCCTTTGCATCCAACACCCCTTTGCACCCACACATATGTTACCCTTTCCAAAGGCCAGCCCTCGGGGCTGGGATCCTCAGCTGGCTATTCCCACACCAACATTCCTGCTTCTGTCATACAATCCTGGGATCTCCTGAGCTGGAAGGGACCCACGAGGGATCACCGAGTCCAACCCCCGGGATAAAAAGGGCTGGGATGCGTCTGGCCGGACTTGTGCCAAACCCACACGGAATGACCGTGGCAGGAGTGCAGATCTCCTCCCTCTCCACCAGCTTCCAAGGGCAGGGCAAGGGCTTTAGGGCGGAGGAGGAGCCCGTGGGGCTGCACTTACCATACCGTCGGCTGGTCCTCCAGGCTCGCACCGCGTAGTGGAGAACTCCGTCCATCCAGACCAGAAACCAGCTTATACAAAAGCCCAGCAAAAGTCCCAGCATCAGGTCGATCTCCTGCTTGGTTACATTGTCAGTCACAAAGTAGTTCTCCGAGGAGTCCACCACCGACTGGTCCCCGTCGTACGGGATAACGTAGTGGACGTGATGCCTGTGGCGGGGAACACGGACGGGGAGCAGCGTCAGCGCCGGCGCCTTGTCCGCCCTGTTACGGGCGGTTTAACAGCGCTCCTCCCGGCTCCTACCGCCGTCCCAGGGAGCTGAAGTGCTGTCCTGGCTCCTGGTGCTGCTGCCAGCCAGAGGAACCGGCGGGGAGGGAGGGAGGAAGGCGCAGAAACCCGACCCCGGGCCCGCAGCTCGTGTCGCGCTCCCGACCCGCGCTCCCCGTGCCCCGGTTTGGCCTCATCTACAACACAGAAAATGTTAAGCGGAGCACGAGGTCGCAGCGGCCACCCCCAGGGACACAGAGGTCTGTGCTTGAGGCAGAGGCCACCAACGCCTTGTCCCTGTGAGCACACACGGGCTGGGAGCAGCCGTGGGGCCCTGCCAGGGCCACCACCACCACTCGTCCCCTGGCGGGAGGGAGAACCGTCCTCTCCCTGCTCTGCAGGACAGCCCCAGGGCTGAGCTGTTCTGCTCCACGTCCCGGGGTGAAACGAGGCTTGTATCCCTCCCATGTCAGAGCAGAGAGTGTTCATAGCCACGGAGGAGGTTCACGAAAGCATCCCTGAATTCCTCCTCCGACAGCAGAGGAAGGAATTCCAAGAGCGGCGTCGCTCCTGGAAAAGCCATACAAGATCCAAGACCACCTCAGGTTCTCCTGCTGCATGACCAAGGCGGTGACTGGGTTCGTTTGTGCAATGAGGTGATGGAGACCAAGGCCGGGATGAAGCTGAACCGCTTGGAAAACCCTGGTTAACTTGGGAAAAGCAGGAAGATGGCAGGGATGGAGTGAGGGAGTTGTAGAGTAGGAAAAATCAGGCAGGTCTGTGGGGGCTGAATGGGAGGGGATCAGCAGTGACAGGTCCCTGAGAGCTGAGCCTGTGGGGTGGGAGGATCCCAGATGATGGGGGATGCAGGGATGCAAAACGAGCTGCTCTGGAGCCTCTACATCTGCCTTAGACAGCCCGGAGCCTTCCCGGGGAGCAGCCAGGAGCCCCCGGGGCTGCCCAGGCTCTGTGCTCAGCCCCCCTGCCCCTTCCCTCTGCCTCCCCCAGAGCTGGGCACTGCGGGGCAGGTGCTGTCCCCGCTCCAGGGAGCCCAGGAGAGCCCACCCGGTGCCCTCAGCACCCCCTCATGCCCTCCAGCGCCGCGGGCACCGCCACAGTCCTGGCACTGGGGGCATCACCAGAGCTCCCAGCTCGGGGCGGAGCTGCACGGGCTCTCCCAGTGCTGCCACCAGCATCCCCAGCATTCCCAGCATCCCCAGCATCCCCAGCATTCCCAACATTCCCAGCATCCCCAGCCACGGCCCCGGCCCCGCTCCCACTCGCAGGAGAGGAGGCGATCGCTGAGGCCTCTGAATATGCATGAGGTGCAGGTTGCTCGATAATCACGCCTGAGAAACGTCCAAATATTTACACAAACAAACCTCCACTCAGAGGAACCTTCTGAAAACAGCCCTAATCTCAGCGATGACTTAATGGGGGCCACCTGCACCAGAGGCACCGGCGCTGGCAGGGCTGGCACAGCCTGGTGCCATGGCACGGGGGTGGGACGTGGGCAGCCAGCCCGTCCAGCCATGTCCAGTCCCTGTTTCCATCCAGCAAAGGGACCAGACTGGGATGTAGCAGAAGGAGACGCCTCCAGGCCAGCTCTGATGGCAGCTCACAGACACCTCAGGGGTGAGGGCAGCCCTCACTTGGTTTTCTCCTCATTTGGCTTGGGAAAATCCAAGGGCAGAGGGTGTGGGAGGGAGGGCTCCTCCAAAGGGAGCTCCTGCCATCACTGGGAGGGTTCCCATGAGCACAGCCAGCTTTGCAGAGGGGGAAAAGAGGAGCCTCACACACCTCCCATGTCCCGTGTTCCCCAATCCCTGCACACACACCTCCCGTGTTCCACAATTCCAAAACCACCTCCCGTGGTTTTCACGGAGAGTCTCAGCCCAGGACCAGAAGAAGAAGGTCCTGGAGTTCCCCCCTTCCCTCTGCCAGACCCACCAGTGCCCAGGGCTGTGCTGACATGGGACACCAGGCCCTCCTCACACACTTCCCGGGGGGTTTTCCCCCCATCCTGCTCCCTGCACAGCCCTTGTTCCCTGCTTGCCGGGCAGAGGGAAGGGACACAGTCACCTCCTCCCTGCCTCGTCCCTGCTCGGTGCAGGCTGACTCTGCACACTGCAGTGGGATCTCCTCCAGCTCTCCTCGCTCCCTGTGCTCGTCCCTGGGCTGGGCAGGGGCAGCTGTGAGGGCCTGGCTCTCCTTTTGTGTTCTCAGCTCCCATTCCATGTGCTGACTGTTCCCAACACGCCGCGATTCCAGAGGCCACGCTCAGAGCTGAAGTCTCTGTTACTTCATGGGAGGCAAAACTCAGTGGAGAGTAAAACCTTTGACCTGCCTGGATTTGGCAACTTAATTACCCAAGTATCAAAAATCCAAATGCAAGTTTCCTTAAAAAAATAAAGCCTCCTGTCACTAAAGCTCCCCGGGAAAGCAGCTTTTGGGAACCCCGAGTTACCAGAATAGCTCCAACCAGAGGAGATCCCAGAGCTACATTTCCACCCCGCAGAGTTTTCCGGAAAGGGTTCAGCAAAGCTCAGGGAAAGTGAATTTTCCCTGTTGGTGCAACAGCTGGGAGATCTGGGCTGCAGGGAATTTCATCCTTTATCTTGCCCCGACAGGACTGAGTGGTGCCACCGGGATGGGGAGGAGAGCAGGGACAGGCCCCCACGAGGTTCCTGTTGCCACTCAAGCCCTTGGGGATGTCACAGGAGTGATTCAGACACTGTCACACCAGCACAGCACGTTATTAATAGTGCACAAAGGTCCAGGTCCCCGCCACACGCCAAGGGGATTGGAAACTGGAACGTGCCCTGGATGGCTCTGGGAGCCAGAGAGGCAACGTGTCACCTCTGAGCTGAGCAGAGTGTGTGGGTGCAGGAAACCCCCACCAGCTCCGTGCCAGGGCACTTCCAGGGAGGGCAGAGAGTGCTGGAGAGCAGGTTCTGGCTCCTCAAAGCAAACACTTTTGGCCAAATCTTGTTTTCAGAACTGTGGTGTCCAAGGCTGTGCCCGTTTCACCCACCAAAGGCCTTTGGGAAGAGGCAAAAAGCTGCCTCGGAGTGGCACCACCTCAGCCCTCAGTCAGAGGACTGGCACTGGGGTGAGGTCTCCAGGGTGCACAGCCCCTCTGCTGTGAGAGAGCTGTCACACGTGGTCCCCAAAAGCCAACCCCATGTTCTCTCCACGTTTATTTACAAGAAAAAGATGTCCCGAGTAACCTGAGGGCCAGTGCCTGGCAGTTCCAGCTGGTATCAGCTGTCACAACAGATCCAGGGCAAATTATTCCGGCTGGGTTAATGCCGTGCCAAGCTCCCCGCACACGTCATGCACGTTTGGCCGTGCCCACCCTCAGGAGTCATGGAATATCCTGAGCTGCATCCACCCTGGATGTGCTGGAGCTTCCACAGGAAGGCACAGAAAGGCCAGCACTTCAGGCCAGGCGCACTCCAGAAGCAGAAGGGTCTGGAGAGCAGCGAGTGAGAGGCTGGACCTGCTGCTCATCCCCGGCCCGGCAGCACCTGGCTCAGGTGACAACCTGGAGCTGCCGGACAAAGGGAGCACAGTGTGTGTCTGCACACGTGTGCCCGAGCTGTAGCAGCCCTGTCCCCGCTCCCGGGGCGTGACAAAGGGGGAACAGCTCCTCTCCTCCCCAGGACAAGCAGGGCAGTGCCGCGGCTGGAGGTTCTGGTGCTGAGCTGCCCCGAGCGCTATTGTCCCTTGCAGTGACCTTGTGTGTGCTCCGGCTGCTGCAGCCACAGCACAGCACAGGAGCCCTGAAAGAATCCTCTGATTTGCTGTTTGGAGCACAGAGAGCCCCTCAGTGCCTCTACAGTTCCCACATCCCCCCCAACACGGGATGGGGGTGGCCGTGCACCGATGGATGCTCCGGCTCGGCTCCCTCCTGGGCAGGTGTCTGTCTCTGCCCGTGGCAGACACGTCACATCTCCCGGGCTCATCCTGCAGCTGCCACATCCTGGCTGGACCAGCCCACTCCCCATCACCAGCTGCAGCAGCATTTGGGGAATGTGCCTCATCCAAGCCCCCAGGAATGCCCTGCACAGGGCAGAGCCTCCCTGTCCCGCGTCCCTGCCTGACCTTGCAGCCATTCCTCAGCATTCCAAAAAGCCCAGCACCTCTCAGAGCCATTCCCAGCAGGGCCAGTCTGCACACCAGTGTGGTGGCACCACTGCACAGCTGAAAGCCTCTCCCTGGGTCACAGCACACTGCCACAGCTCCCAGAAGCCCAGGGCAGTCCCGGTGGTCTCCAGCAACAGGCAATGAGCATTCCCAGCCTTCCAGCACATCCACAGAGGGGCTGCGGGCAGAGAGGGGTAATGACTTCTCCACAGTGTCTGGGAAAGGAGGAAACAGAGCAGAAATGTTCCCCACGGCAGCAGTGCCACCCTCGCCAGTGATCCCAGCATCAGGGCAGGGATGCCGGGATCGCCGGGGATCACCAGGGATCACCAGGGATCACCAGCATCCCAGCTGGCAGCCTCCTCACACATTCCACATTCCACCCTGTGCCCAGCTGCTCCCAACAGCCCATTGCATGGCAGGGTCTCCATGCACATCAGTCACTCGGGAGAGGTCCAGCATAGCCTGTCCCTCCCGGATCAGGGCCCAGGGAGAACAGGGCTGAAGCATCCCTGGGACAGGGAGAGCTGACTCGAGGCTGCCCAGGCCCCCAGCTCTGCTGCAGGGTGTTGGCACTCAGGTAAGGCTGACCCTCCTCCTGCTCCTTTCCAACCCTGCTCACGGGAGACACTTTGCCTGGGAGGGAAAGACTCATCCAAGGTCACTCAGAAGGTCAGTGGCAAGGAGAACACAAGCCAGAGCTGCTGAGGGCCCTGTCCTCTCCAGACAAGGGCCTTGCAAGCCCCCCAGGCTGTTTTGCTCCATGCAGGTGTCATCTGTTCCCTCCAGCTCACTCTGCCTCCACGGACGCCCTTTGGTGTTTTTCCTTTGCATGACATCACCCAGCTCCTGATCTGCTGCCAGCTCTCTGCTTCCAGAGAGGACCCTTTGCTGGCTGGGACGGAGAAATTCGGACACCTCTGCAGTCCTGCCCAGCCCTGCTCTGCCCTGGGAACAGCCACATCCCAAGGGGGTAGGGCCAGAGCCCGCCTGCAAGGAGGACCCACCACGGTGGTTTGGACAGCCTGGATGCTCCACATGCCGAGGACAGAGAGTGCCAACTCCCCCAGGGATCTGCTCCAGCAGCCACATTCCTGCACGGCGTCAACAGGAGCCAGCAGGAGTGTAAATGTGGCTGTCACCCCTCCTTCCCGCAGCCAGGAGGCAGATGTTAGGAGAGGAACAGTCCCTGTCACACCCTGCCTGTGTGTGCAGGCTCAGCACCAGCAGCAGGTGCCAGGGCCAGCCCCGTCTCTGTGCTGGCGTCCTCGCTCCATGCACCATCCCTACACCAGCCTCCCTTCCCAAGCAACTGGCAGGACCGTGCTCCCAGGGAACAGCTGTGGGTGCTCCCCGGTGGCCCCGGGGGTGCTGCCAGCCCTGCCCTCCTCGGTCCTGCGGCTGTTGGCGGGGCAGCCGCGGTCCAGCCCGCTGGTGGCAGCCCCCCTGCTCGAGGAGAACATCTGCCACCCCTCACAGCCCACAGGGACACCCATCCCAGCCAGCGGGGCAGGAACACCCCCGTGGCAAAGGCACTGCCCGCTACCCAGGCTCCCCCAAACCGAAAACAGTGGCCGGGTGGACGTTGTCACTCAACAGACTGCAAACACGGGCCAGCCTTGGCCACGTTTCTGTGCACGGGGCAGGGGGGCAGGGCAGCGAGTGCAGCCCCAGGCAGCGTCACCCCAGCACCCCACACCCTCGGGCTCCAGTCCCTGCAGCCTCCAGCAGCCACTGAGACTTTGCACAGCGCAGGTGTCACCAGCTCCCTCTTGGTTCTCCACAAAGAGCAGCCACAGCCCCCACCTCACGTCACAGACCTGAAGGTCACTCTTGCCCCATCGAATTGCCCCCCTGCTTCTGGCATGAAGTGACGAGCAACAGCTTCAGCCTCCAACAGCCCCAGTGGCCCTGATTCCGTGGGGATGGGCATGGCAAAGGTTGGGATCAGCCCCAGCAGTGCCAAGTGTTTGGCATCCAGCAGCACCTGACGAAGGGGCTGGTTTTCTTCCCCAGATTTTTTGACCCTAATGATACTCTCCAGCCACTGTGAACACACAGAGTGCTCAGGAACATGGAAAAAAAACAAGCAGCACTCCTTCCACTTGCCCTGGGATCTTCTTGCTAGGCCAGTGTCCCATGGAGAGGAGAACAGAGTCCAGGGAAAGGCACATGACTGCCCAAGAGGACAGACCCCAGCACAGCCTCCATGAACTCTTTGAGGAGGCAGCCAGAGCAGACAATGACCCCAGAGCCCCCAAAACATGGACAGAGCCTGGGGCACCCCTGGGTACAACTCGTGCTGCTGCCTGCCAGCCTCCCACCACAGACCAACACCATGTCCCAGCACCCCTCATCAGGGAGCAGAAAGTGTGGACAGGAACAAGTGACTCCTCCCCTGGAACTGGAAACACAGCCAGGGCCCATCCCACTGCTGGGGGAGTGGGGATCCAGGCTATGGATGCTCCAGTGGCAGCCTGGCAGAGCACAGAGCCCCACACGCCCTGGCACACATCAGCTGGCACGAGGGACACGCACACAGCCAGCCCTCACTGCCAAAAGCCACCCCCAGCCCAGAACAGCTCCCAGTCCCTCCCATGGACAGGAGCTCGGTGCAGACTCCAGTTCCTTCCAGAGAGCACATCCCGTTGTTCCTGGATGCCCAGTGCCAGGTCCACAGTCCAGCCTGGGGTGCCTGGACATGGCAGACCATTCCTGGGGAAGGGGTCCGCTCTGACACCCCAAGGAAGGGTGTAAACAGGGGAGGAGAGAGGAAGGAAAGCATTTCTGAATGACTTATTTGATCTGACTGACACTATGACCCAGGGCAGGAGGGAAAACCTTAATTGCAGCAGCTCAGCCCACTGCACATCAATCTTCATTTGTTCCAATTCCTCCTTCCCTTCCATTTCTGCAACATTTACTTATTTTCCCCATTCCTCCCTGCAACACACTGAACTGCAGCCAGCTCCCTCCTCCAAGGACTCCCTTTGGTTATTGGCAAATTAAGTTCTTCATCAAGCCCCGCTACCAGCGCTGACAACACGCTCCAGGACACAGCCCTGCCCGGTGCGAGGCAGAGCTGCTGACGGCTCCCTGCGCCCAGGGCCTGTGCTCAGAACACTTGGAGAGCTGACAGGAAGGACAAGGCCCACCCAGCACCACCTGCCTTTCAAATCAGAGCACCCGAAACACCAGCACCTGAGCACGAGGCCAACACAACGTCCCGCAGCTCAGGGGTGCTTCTCCTGCATCGGGGCACGAGCACGTGGGAGCCAGTGCTCAGGAGCAGGGACTGGTGTGATGCTTCTCTTGGCAAGAGCCATTGCTTCTACATACCTGAGGCAACTGGTAAACTTTGCTTTTTGCCTCCTCTCAGATCCATGCTCGACAATTTGGAAGCTGTTTCGGGCACTTTCAAAGAAATGACCTAACGATGTCTGGGGAGAGTGCCATGGCTAATTTATCTGCCTCCACAGCATCTCTGCAGACAGAGAGTTAGAGTCCCCCTGCCACCTTCCCAGGCTTGGGCAGGACGCTCTGCCAAACCACCAGCGAGACCCGACGCTCCTCAGCCCCTTCAGACAACATTACATTCTATCGCCAGCCGCCAATTTTCACCACCACTGAACCAAGCCGTGACGAGTGAAAAGAAAAACTGGTGGAGGAGGCAGAGGAAAAAACCTAAACTAGTGAAAAACATCAAGAGGACTCAAAAAAAAAAAATCAGCTAAGAGAAAGCTAATCCTTGCCAAAACCAAGTCAAAGATGCTGTGGATGTTTCTTGCCCACAGTCTTCCCAATTGACCTTAACAGGGAGATGCCTGAGGTGCCCGAGGAGCACCAGGTATTTAGGGTCTGTCACTGTGTCATCCAGGGCCCGGCTGAATTTGGCCCTGGAGGTGCTTGCTTGTACCTTTCTCTGCTGTGCTGCCACAGGAGTCTGGGGAGGAAGGTACCGATCACCTTCGTTGCCTGAAGTAGAAGTGGAAGGGCAAAGCAGTTCCTCTTCATTAAGCGAAGCACATCCCAGCTCCGGCTCAGCTCCCACACCAGGGACACCAGAGGGATGTGACGCCTGGGAGACAGGATGCAGCTGGTTCCAGAGGCAGCTCAAAGAGGAGTAAAGCTCAATCTGAACGCTGGATGTGACAAGGGAGGGCTCCCCCAGCATGTCCTTTAGCTGGCACAGCCTCACGCTGCTTCACTCCCCCACAGACAAGAAACTCTCCCGCAGGCTGTGAGTAACCAGGCACAGGAGGGGAGCGAGGCCTCCAGGAGCGCAGGACAAGGATCACCAGCAGCAGTCCCACAAGGAAGGGAGGAATTCACCTCCCCAAAACTCAGCCCCCGGGCCCGAGCAGAGGGAGCAGCCAGATCCCAGCTCCCAGCTGAGCACTTCAGTGATTGCACACGACGTAAGAGCGACGTTGTTTAGGAGAATTCAGCGTTCCCAACAGCCGTGGGGAGAGGCAGGGATTTGTCCAGTCATAAACTTGTGCACAGCAAAGGCACCGCTCCTGGCAGAGCATCCACCTGGCTTACAGAACACTCCACAAAACCACAGCCCGGCCTCCTCGGGGTGCTGTGTCCAGCAGCATCACAACTCTCCAGAGGAAAAGCCACGGGGAATTAAAATCTGATCAAAGATCGCAAAGCCTCAAAGTGACACTGTCCTACACAGCCACACTCCGTCCCTGGCACGGATCCTCTCGGCTCTCCAAACCCCATTTCGTTTAAGCCACGGACCACAAACAGGCTGAGGACCATCACAACCCCGCGACAACAAAGGCAAAATGACAAAGGTTTAAATCAAAGTTACTCACTTCCGCAGGGCTCGCGGATGCACCTACAACGAACGTGCACACAAAGGAGAAGGGACTTCCAAGCCCACAGAAAACTCTTCTTCCGGAAAAAAAGCCAAATCCCCCCCCTCCCTGTGTTCATGCAGGAGCTGGTGAGGAAGGTGAGACACAGCCAGAATGCAAAGATGGTAGCCCAGCCAGCAGCGCCCTGGCCACCACCTCCCCTGTGCCTCCCCGGTGAGACAAGGTGGGAAGGGGCTGGGGGGGCAAGAAGGGGAAGATCCTATGCAGGTAAACTTACCTTCCACAGTTGCAGTGGCAAACTCGGTCTTCCCCTCTCAGATGCGGTAGGATGTAATTGTGAAATCTGTCCAACAACGCATTCATGTCCATCAAGCAAGCTATTGCCTGTAAGAGCCCACAACCAAGGCATCTGGTCAACTCTGGATGATGGAATAAAACATTGACTCCAGTTTGATTGCCAAAGACTGAAGCAGTCATAAAGAAAATAATCTTTGGTGTTCACCCGGGGCGCACACACACACACACACACACACACACACACACACACACATACAGGCACACACACAGGCACACGCACACGGAGGTGCTCAGGCTGAGGGACAGTGCGGGGGGAGGAAGGGGA
>VXAY01005116.1:133178-155808 GCA_013399855.1 Oxyruncus cristatus | reverse complement strand
CCGCACGGAGAGCGGCCCTTCGGGGGGTCCCGGCCCCGCGCCCCCCGCCCCGGGGGAAGCGCCCAAAAGGGCACCCAGGGAAGGCTGAGGGTGCCCTGCCCTGCCCTGAGCACTCCGAGCAAGTCCCACCTCCCTGCGGTTGGCCCCTGAGGAAAGCTGGGATGGTGCAGACACAGGAGACCCCCCCGGCTCGCTTTTGGGATGGGAATACAAACAACTTTGTCCCGTCTGTCAACCCCCGGATCTAAGGGCCGAGGGAGAAGTCGTGCTTCGGGTTCTCCACGGCTTTGTTTCACCGCGCTGTTGGTCAGTCCAACTCAGGCCACATTTAGGAGCTTCTGGGGAAATTAAAAGAAAATAAGTGGCCAGCCAGTAACTTTTTGCTCGTCTGGTTGTCGCTCCTTTCCCTGTGAAGCCGGAGACGTGGATGAAGGGAAGCGATTCCAGCCACCACGTGGGAAATGCGTGGTAGCACAGGGCTTGAGGGCTGGAGTGTCCTGCAGCGCCTTCACCTCCCCATCCTCAGCCCTCCTCAAGGTGAGCTTCACCTTGCTAGAGCCCAGGTATTTATTTTTTAGGCTTCTCAGGGCCGTCAAAGCAGAGTTTGCTGGTGCTGGGTTTTGCATTTCTGCATATTTGTTTTCCTTCTGCTCCTCAGGCCACAATCAGCCTTCTTATGTAATGACTCGTGTTATATAAACTCCATTCTTCAAGGAACAGTCATTAACCTACTACTGGGTATTGGAAATACCAAAATACTGTCACACAATTAAAACCACTAAATGGTGTCCTCAAATTAGAGCACAGATTGCATTGCAGATGATTTTTTTTTTTTTTTTAATTTTTAATTTAAACCACACACATGAAACGTTTGACAAGCCAGGCACTTCACGCCTAGGGAGGTATCTCCTGCCACACCCTGCCCAACTCCTCAGAGTTCTCTCCTCATCAACCCTCCGCCCTCAGCTACTTCCACTTCTTTGTGCAGAGCTCAGAAGGACTAACGCGGAGAGAATGCAGCTGGTTACTCTGCTAGTTGCAGAAAACCAAAGCATTTTTAAAGTAACAGCCCAATAAAATCACAGAACAGAGCAGAGAATTCAAAGACAAGTCCCAAGGGACTGCATGGAAGTGAAGTTTTGCCCGGCTACCAGTCTATGTTCCCCTTCTCCAAGCCATCCCCAGCAATCAGGCATTTTAAAGCCACCTCTCCTGGCCTAAGGGGAGCTGGGAGAATATCCCAGGTATTTTCCCCATTCCCTTTAAACCAAAGTTTCCCTTGAAATTTTTTGACGCAGAAAACAGCTCTGACCCTGTGTTTACCAAAGTTTTATGCCTACACATACATATATACTTCTGTGTATCTCAAACAAGACCAGGACACCATAAAATCCCTCCATAAACTGAGCTTTTGGAATCTGAGGATTTCGACGCAAATGAAGCGTGTGGAGACAAAGTAACGACACACAAGCATGAATTTTTCAACTTAAATGAGAAGTAACATGTCAGAGTAGGAACGGTTTTTAGCTGAAGAACAAATCACGCTCACAGAAATCTGAAATACTGACTGTGGATCTTTCAAAATACTGACTTGTCCTTCCAGATCATCCATCCCTCCATCCATCCATCCCTCTGCACACTGGTAAATAAACAAGTGACCAGCTCCCAGTGCTGCTTTGGCTTATGAACAGAATGCTCAGGATGGAAAGAACTGTTGTGCAACATCCTGTAGACTCTGTTATGGTTTTAGGCTTCTTAGTTAAGAGATGCAGTGAAGTTCTAATTATTCCAGAGTTAGCACTACAGCAGCCAGAATTCTCTGCCAGCCACACACACGAGAAGTGCAACCTTTCTGTAATAAAGAGGGCTCTGCTGTGAATCTCCATATACACACAAAACTCGGGTTAAAACATCCTGTGTGGGTTTTTCCTGCCTTTCTGTGAAACAACAACAAAGAGCTCTGTTTAGGATAAATTAAGTCGAGAGTAAAAACATTTTTCAAGCACTCCCCAGGTTTCACCTTGCCAAGAGCACAATTCAGCGCTGATACTGCATGGGGAAGGAAAACTCTGCTCAAAATACTCAGCACTGTGCTTGCTTGGAATGCCTTTTTAAAAGAGATCAACTAAAGCAGTTCAGTCCTCACAGAACCATCTCCTTCCCTTGGCTGTAAATATCCCCATGGTAACAGAGATGGTATCAGACAGACAAACGAGGAGGAGCAGAGGAGGCCAAGGAAATCCATCAAACACAGAGTCTGCAGGGACAAAATGGGACAGGACAAGCCAACTGGAAAACACACACCCTGCAAACCTTACCACAGCTGCTGCTCCAGCTCCCCATCCCCTGTTTGTTCTGATCCAGTCATTCTCCACGACGTTTTTAAGTACTTTCAACAGACAAGCAAAACAATCCAGGTAATTTAGGGATATTAAACGCTCCCAGGACCCGAGGATGATGCACTGACCCATTTGGACACTGTCCAGGACACGGATCGAGCTGGCAGAGGTCTGAGTCTTACCACAAAGCAGTTGAAACCACAGCCAACCCCCAGGATCCCAGGAGCAGAGAGGTGTAAGGTCTCTTCGGGGGCCTGACTGAGACTTCAGGTTTTGCAGCAGCCAAGAAGTGTCTCCCAGTGTGGACTTGCAGTTGTCAGGCGTGGAACCCGAAATGCTGCTCTTTAATAATCTGTGTGTTCACTGAGAGAGATAAGCAGCGTCACCTCAGGATTTCCTGCCACACAGCCACAGTTGTCTGCACAAAGGGGTAACGCTGGCCTGAACTGGAAGTACCTGCACCAAACTCCTGCATGTGCAAAACAATTAGCAAGGAACAACCAGGTAATTCCTGCAAGCTGCCAGACCAGGGAGGAGCCAGGAGCACAAACCCCCCATTTTATGCTGCTTCACTTCCAACCTGATGTTTGTTGTCCTCAGCTACCCCAGGAGAGCCTCGTTTGCTCCAAACTGTTCACAGGTTCCTTTACCAAAACATGCTGAACGTGCAATAATTTGGGTTCACTTTCACCAGCCTGAGCAGGCTTCTGCTCTGTTTGTACACACATCCCCACTTCCTGGATTCTGAGCCATGACAACCACATTTACTGCTGCTGCAAGGGAGGAAAGTGCTTCTATTCAAAACTATTTTGGTTAAAAAAAAAAAAAAAAAAAAAAAAACAAAAAAAAAAATTATGAGACTAACCAGTTACCTTGGCCTGTTTGGTACAGAATATATGTAAGTTTGAAGAGGAAGAAAAATTTTTGTTGATTTAATTTACCAGCAAGACGGTGGTTNGGAAAGTCCTTCTATTAAAAACTACTTTAATAAAAAAAAAAAACAAAAAAAAACAAAAAAACCCCAAACAACAAATTTAAGTTATTTCTGTTGACAGTGGAGTTTGCCATTTCTCTTCCTTACACATTGGGCCCTGACTGCTACAGTTGCAGCCTCTCAGTTTTATTCATCTCACACAGATACTTTGTGTTTTACCTCAAAAAGAACAGACACCTCCTCAGCTGCTACTTCGAAAACAGACAAACTTAGAGGTTTTTCATTTTTATTGGATGCTTCCAACTTTATAGCTAATAATATACAGATACTCAGTTATTTAATTGTTCCATTCACATCCTCAGCCATTCTGTCCCATTAAAAAAAAAAAACAAAACCACAAACCCAAACCTAAAAAAAAAAAAAAAGCACAACTGAAATAAAATAAATTTGTAAGCTGGAAAAATACATTATAAACTTATATTCAAGAAACATTCTCTTTATAATTAACCCCCTACTTGTAATAATTAAAGTAGGATCTAAAAAGGACTTGAAATTCATTTTTAAATAGGTGGCCTTTGTGTATACTTTTAATCATTTCATATGTACAAGCCCAACCAGTACCTCTGCCTACCTGTGACAGAACACCTGAAACAAAAAGACACTGAAAAGGAGTTTTTAAACAAACAAACAAACAAAAAAAGATCAATATTCATTTTCCAGGAAAATACAGTATAATCAGAAATTTAAACACATGCTTCCCTCATCTGTATTAAGGCCTAAGAGACAGATGTGCTTTAATAAAAGCAGACAGTATGAAGAAAAGTCCTTCCACTTTTCTCTTCAAATTCCTGTAACAGCTCATCTATTTCATTTTCCATGTCTTCTGTGTGCTGTATCTGGAAGAGAAAAAAGACTAAGCAACCAGAGTACCCCAAGGATACCGTGCTGTTGAGAAAACTGTAACAATCCCAGGCTTTTGGCTTGCTGGGAAATCTAACCCAGCAGAGGCTGTGCCCAACAGTGCAGCCCTGGGTGCTTTATTGACATTCCCAGCACCCCCAAATGCACAGATACTCTGCTTTATGTTTATCTGCAGATCCTTCCTTCCCCAACCCGCCGAACTGGCACTCCACTAGTACTTTGTTGAGTAGGCAACATCCCTCCCCACCAGATAAGAACCCTCCAGAAATGCTCCAGGCACACTGAACAGATGGCAAAAATTTCAAGTCCTTGAACCCTCTTAGGCTTTTTGAATCTGGAAAGGATTTGAGACCAAAATAGACCACTCAGGCTGGAGTTAAAAAAGAAAAAAAAAGCCCATTGCCACCCTGGAACAGGTGAACTCCTCAACCTGGGCAGTGTAAAAGGACACAGGTCGTTCCTCTGCTCTCAGTTCCACTGTCTGAGGGCAGCTGGTCTCAGTCTTACACCCAGGGCTGGGGCACCACTGTTTTGTTCCACAGCACACCGTGGTGCCACGAAACACACCAATATAGGAAGTTTTTCGGGAGTCCTGGGATTCAGAATGCAACTCTGACGTTTAAATCCCACACAGCTAAAAAACTGTTTCGCTCCGCGAACCCCGAACCCATCAAAGTTCATCTGTTTGCCCAACAGCTCTGAAAACAACCAGAAGAATTTGGGAACTTCCAGTCCTTGACAAGGATTTTGCTGACCCAGCTTCTGACACGTGCAGCACCTTTCAGGAGCACCAAGCAAAGCCCAGCCCCTGTGCAGCCCAAACCCCCCCGGGCAACGAGCCCTCTCTACTTACACACTGGCAGAGCTCACAGATAAGGAAAGCACCCAGAGTGGCCTCCTCGTGGTTATCCTGAATGTCCACATTGATCACATGGACTGGCTGACACGTCTCCTGCTCTCTGGAATTTAAATCTATTTGAAAACAAAACACACATAACAGCAAAACTGGGGGTGGAACTGTATCGTGTTTTATGCGACAGATTAACAAGGTTTTTAAAAATGCACAGGCATCGCCACATCGGTCTTTCCCAAACTGGTTTTTAGAATATTTTTTATTTAACGTTGTCTTACACGCTGTCCCTTTTATTTCAAAAACAAGAAATGGATTTTGGACACAGAACAATTCAGATTTGTGGAAGGGTCACGGCAGTTTATTTGCCCTGCTCAAGAAAGGTTACTGCTCACTTTACTCTTCGAAGACCACGATCAGGAGTCTCAAAAATCCAGAAGGATTTTGGGCTTCCTCACCTGGAGGGTTTTCAGTGCTCATTTTTTTAAAAAAAGCACTGTTCATCCAACACTCTGAATGTGACACTGCAAGGTGAGCTCCTACAAGCCAAGCAGTGACAGTCATATTAGAAAATTCTAGCTTTAATGTGTCCACTTATTAAACAAGTGGTGGAGGGGGGAAAAAAACCCCCATCCTTTTCCTACTAGTGCACCCTTGCACTATTGCTGTGCCTCTCTAACACCCTTCCTACCAGACACACAAGTTGTTCTCTCCCATCCCCATCCAGCACCTTCATTTTGGCAAACCCGTCGGGGCCTCCAGTTTAAAATGCTGCCTTTCACACCCAGAGCCATTTGGGCCCACTGTGAAGGGCATTATTACCATGAAGGGAGAGAGATGCACGACTGGAGAATCAAGTGGTTGATCTTCCCCTCCCTTCCTCAGGACACTCACCTAAAGCATCAGAGGGAAAGCTGCCTCCTACGTGGGACACGCTGCACCTGCTGAAGGCCCCCTCAGGTGCCACTTGCCCTCAGAACTTGCTTACACATTTCAACCCTTGCCTTAAAGCATTCAGAACCCTGACTGCTCCGTTTGCAGGAGCCCAGATGTGCTCTGCATCGCTTGTGGCACGACCACTGAGGACGGAAAAGCCAAGGCAACAGCCCCCCAAGTCCTACGTACGATACCAACTCAGCTGGCTGGTCTTTCGGTGCGAAAGGAACCCCTTAAATCCTGTACCCAGCATTTCCAGAGGCAGACAAGGTTCTCAGCCCAGGAACTGAGTCACTGCTGAGAGCCCAAGGTTTTGGGTGAGTTCACTTAGAGCCTGTGCACTGAGATCGTGTGGGACCCAACCCCCAGCCCAGATGCTTCAGGCACGGCTCACTTTGACTCATTCAAGGCAACGCCGTGGCACATTTGCACAGTGTTAACAGCACTCAGGAACAGCTTCTCCACCTGTACAAGAGGTATTTAATGTGGATAAACTGCTCTGTAAGTCACAGGAAACCTTCTGCAGCGAAGAGAAGTTGCATAAGAAAGAGATCTTAAGGCTTCGTTGCTCCAGGGTGGGAAAATGCTCAAATGCTCATCACATACAACTAGCTGGTTTTTGAGATCCACGGGCATTTCCAAACCAAACATGTTATCTGAGTTTCTACAAATTTCCTTATGTCAGCCCTTAATATTGCTACACATACACACTCCCTGTAGCTGCCAACATCTTTTAGAAACAAGTGCTCAGCCATCCCAGCTCTGGTACATAAAGTCTACATCAATGACTGCAAGCTCTTGTCCCCACTGATGTTCCAGCAGCAGTAGTTGGAGGTGGTTCCAGATTTGTGAAGGACTTCAGGGAGGAGAGGGGGGAAAAAAAGCACCCAAAGTTAACTTGGTTTATCAGTTCAAGGTCCTTACCTTCTACTACTTGATCATAGACTCTTTCTTCACATGTTAGGATCAAATCAAAAACATCTTTGCAGTTCTGGAATCTTTCTGGTCGTGGCTTGATTCTCTTATTTCTGTCCAACATGTGTAAAATTCCATTCTGTGTGTATCTGAGGTCGCTTGAGTTAAGTACCTTCACTTTAAGACAAGTCATGTTTTTGAGCAAATGACCAGTACAAGTTAAATTACTACTGTATCTTTAAAATAAGATTCTTTCTGTTTGCAAATATAAAGTTCAATGACCAATTAAGAGATTCCCAAGATGACAGTGTGACCCCCATCAGGGTAACTCATGCAGAGACCTGTCACTGACACCAGTGCAATGGCAGGACAGCTTTAGAAGGCCCTCAGAAGGACAACTTTTCTTGGGCAACTATTTTTACACCCATAATGTTTAGAACACACAGCCTGCTCTGTTTGCATAAGCAGAGTGTCCTACATCCCCTTCAGGGGCCTCCCTCTTCAAAGGCAATGCCATGGTGTTTGTGGTGCCACCGGCACAAAGCCCCACCTGGGCCTTGGGTTTATGCAACTGAACTCCCGAGGAAAGGCAAGGAAACAACAGGAGCATATCCCTTAAAAATATCCCAAGATACATTCCCATTTAGGGAATAAGAAAAACACTGTCTTTACGCCTGTCAGAGCCTCATCACCGTGTGAAAGGAATCTGTTATGCTGCTTGGGAGCTATATTTGTGCTGCTACTGTAACCCTGAGGTTTAACATCCTGCATCCCCCTTTCAGGCAGGATTCACCAATCCCACTGTCTCCTGAGCCTCTGGGACACGCAGTTCCATTAGGAGCACTCCAGGGTTGACTGTCACACGAACCTACTCGCTTGAGTAAAACCAAACTCCCTCTGAAGGTCAAGTTTTATGGCCAAATCAGGAATACCAGGAAAGGTTTGCATGGAGGAAGCCTGGAAGTAGAAGCATCTCTTCCTGACTTTGACACAGCTGTATTTTTAGCCATCTAAGTAGATATTTTTACATCCAAATAGCAGCCTGCAATTTCTTGAGACAACAGGATCCTGAGGAAAAAAATCATTAGTAGTAGTATGTAAGGGGTCATCTTGGCTTATTTCCTTGCTGAAAAGGTCACATACATGTATTTCTTTTCAGAGAACAGTCCTGATATTTTTGTAACAAAAGACCAACAACTTTCTGCCTACCTTTTTGCAGCTGCCCTCTGGTAGCTCAAGTTCTACTCCCCTTAGTAGCCAGACATGCCCCCTGTGCTCCAAGGTGTTCTTGAACAGTCTTCAAGCAAACAGCCCCCAAAGCTTTTAAATCTTTCAAGTGTTTAAGCTGTATCAAAAATTGAACCCATCTTTCCACCTATTTACAGCTACTTGATGCTGAGAACATATTCAGTTCTTTTGTGTCGTCTCCACTGCACTTCAGCTACTCCAGATTTCAATTTTGCACCACAAACGGACTGATAAGGTGTTTATTACAAATATATGTCGTCAATTCTCTCTCAGCCAACTGACTTCTACCACATTTCTTTCCTCCAGGTCGTTCCCACTCTTCTTTCCCCAAAGATTTCTCCTTACATTATTAAAGAATTGTCCTTCATAGCCCAAGGCTCTCTCACAAGCAGCACCCACTGCTTCCTCTCAGCACCCCTGTAAACTCTCCTTGGGTTTGTCATGCTTGGGGAAAAAAAAAAAACAAACCCACAGTTTGATGTAGCCATTTCTGACCTCCGGTTATTTCTAGAGCATTTTGAAAATGACTGCACTTCCAAAATACCCTTTTGCAAAATATCTGTCAACACCTGGCTGTGCTGCTTTGTTCTGCTGGAAGGGGAGCCCTTTCTGGGCTCCGTAGTCCTCGTTTCCACATCGCGCAGTTCAAAGGAAAGAAAGAAAGAAAAAAAAAATCCACAACATCCCACACACTTTTTTTGGGTTCTCTTTTTTCCCTTTCTAGGATAAAATGTTGCTGGCATCTGTCCCCTAGCTTTCCTGACTGAGCCTGGAGACAGAATTACGCATATTCCAAAAACCCACACAAGCTTTCTGCCTCACAGCCGAGCTCTCTGCTGCCAACTAACAGCTATTTTTTTTTTTTTAACTCCAAGGGTCCATCTGCCTATAAAAGGAGACTGAAATAAGCAGTTAAGATTCATGACACTTTCACATTGGGTTGTCTGAAATCTTTTTCACCTGGCAGAAAGGAGCACTGAGCAGGCAGGGGGATGTGCTCTGCATGAGTGCCCCCAGTGCGTGATCACAACCCAGCTTCCTCCTCCCCGTGAGCTCAGGTGAATGCAGACTCTACAACTCATTAATGGTTTCCACTACACTGCCAGGCGTGGAATCACCGAAGCCAGGCTCTGCTTTCCTTCCAACAGATTTCAACTCCACGCTCCCTATCCCGTGCACCTCTGCTCTTTCTCTTCAGCAGCCACTTCTTCAGCAGGTCCTCCCAAGGTTTTCTCCTGGCCTTCCCTGCTGTCACACCTTCCCAGCCCTGCCATGCTCATGCTCAACAGAACATGCCTGCATTTCTCTGAGAGGCCTTCACCTCCTGCAAACCACTGGCATAGCAAATCCATCACATTTTTACAGGGAGTCCAATTCAGATTTCACCTTTATTGCAGTGACTCTGCTAAACAGACCCACAGTATGATGAAATTCCTGCATGACAGCTGAGCAGTGGAAAGACTTGATATAAAAAGGAGATGGTGCAATACAAGTTGGGTTTTTGCAATAGATACCAGTTTCTAGTGATGAAGATATATGTGTATTTAAAAAAAGAAGTTACGTATGTGTTTGGATAAACCCCTAAAGCTTTCACAGCTTCTGCTACCCAAATCTAAAATTCCTGTCCTAGACACCAGAAATGCCTTTTACCAAACGTCCCTCACCCCTCCAACCACTTTATCACTAATTTGTGTCACTGACAGGGTGAACACTTTTAGCCATGAGCATAAAGTCTCTAATCCTGTATGATAATGGAGAAATGATCTTACTGATACAAGTATTCAGCAAATTTCATTTTAACTCCCATATGAAGTTGAAGCTCCCAAGTGACCTGAGCTGAAAGTTTTGGGGTATATAATTACATAGTCATCTAAAATCCCCATCCTTGGAAGTGTTCAAGGCCACGTTGGATGGGGCTTGGAGCAACCTGGGCTAGTGGGAGGTGTCCCTGCCTATGGAGAGAGGTTGGAAGGAGATGAGCTTTAAGGTCCCTTCCAACCCAGGCCATTCTGTAAAAATATACTAGAGGCCACTTTATTAAACATAAGTGGGCAAAGAACATTTGCTAAAATGTAGACATACTTTTTTTGAGGGGGGGCAGGGGGAATCTTTAAATTAATGGTTGGCACCCAAAGCTTCTACATCTTCAAACAAATCTGACATGCTGACTACTCCCTGTTGGTGCAGCTGCCACCACATTCAAAACACTGCTTTTCTTCTTTGGGAAAACCAGCAGAGAAGCAGAGCAGAATGCTTCTCACACCTGCAGCTGCAGGTCTCTTTCCTACACCATCTGAATTCGTGACATACTTTTTTTGATATAATATTAGTACCTGCACTATGAATAACTCACATTGCCTCCTTGGCATTTTGTCTAGGAAATAAATACTTCCTTAAAAGATGTGTATGGGGGGGATGTGAGGCTGCCCAACCTTCTTCCACCTTCAGCATCAGCTCCTTTTACAGGGAATGAAAGCCTGAAAACGGGCCTGGGCACTACAAATTCCACCTTCCAAGCTTGGTGATTATGACTGCAGGAACTGCCTTCACTCCACAGTCAGAGCACAAACTGCCTTTCCCTTGAATTGAAATTGGTTGGGTTTAATACAAACCACTTTGGTCACGAGTCTTTCGTGGTGCTCTAAACAGTGAACCATTCTATGATTCAAAATGGAAAGAGAGTAGGTTTAGATGGATACTGGGGAGAAACTGTTCCCTGTGAGGGTGGGGAGGCCCAGGAAAGCTGTGGCTGCCCCATCCCTGGAAGTGTCCAAAGCCAGGTTGGACGGGGCTTGGAGCAACCTAGGACAGTGGAAGGTGTCCCTGCCCATAGCAGGGGGTGGAATAGGATGATATTCAAAGTCCCTTCCAACCCAAACCATTCTGTGATTCTTTGATTCTAAAATATGCCATTCCAAGCCATAACGAAGATATTAAGCTGGGTTAAGTAACATTTCTGGTAACAACTCTGCCTGCATTAATGACCTGCAAAGAACTGAACTTGTTTTTCCTTGTGAAGGACAACTACCTAGGATTTTTAAGCTACAAGCTGCACAGAGAAGTCCAGCTGAGCCTGCTCAAAGCAGCTGGTCCAAATATAACCACACAGCAGCCCTGCTCACTCCCTCAAGCCTGGCTGAGCCCCAAAGCTGAGGGTAAGTACCCAAACATCAGCAGAAGCAGGAAACATCTTGAGTTTAAGCCCAGAGCTCAAATGCTAACGACTTGTTGGTGCTGAGCAGCTGAAACAGTATCTGGGGATGAAACTGGACAGATACAAGGTGTCAAAGGGGAAAAGAAACGGAGTAATGGGAAAACCAAAGACCTGGAGAAGGGATGGCACAGATATAGTGAAGGGACTAAAGGAAGATACGGACAGCAGGGGCAGACCACAAGATGACTTTGAAGATGAGGCATGTCTGCCCATGCCATCCAACAGCTGACTGTGCACTTCATCCAAGTGTGAACTCCAAGAGGAGTTTGGATTGCTGGAATGTCCAGTGTTTGATCACTTGGCTCAAACTACTGCCAAGGCCAGGAAGTGACAGGGACACATAAAAAAGGAACACAACAGGCGCTGTCAGGACCAGCGGGCAAGAAAGTTCAGAAGTGTCACCCATGGCTTTGAGAAGCTCTTCTCAGGTTTGGAAACCAGTGCCAGGTTCCAGAGGATGAGCAGCAAATGTCGTAGGACTGGGCTGAGGCGGGGGGAAACGCTCTGAGGAAGCCGTGAGGAGTGAGAGAGGTCTGTGAGGGAGAATGAGGCACCCCCTTTAACATCTCAGGGAAGCAGAGACTGCAGCAGCCCTTCTCAAATCGCCTTCTGCTGCTCTCACTGCTTTGTGCTGTGAAACTCAAAGGTAATTTTCAGCTACCTGGAGTTAGAGCTGGATAGGGAAGCTCAGATAAAGCCAACCACAAGCATTAGAAACCCTAAATCAATTAAGCCGTTTCATTTAAGGCAATTGGGAAACCTGAGAACACAATCACAAAGACAGCAGGGCCACTTTGGAACAGCAGCACGCAGGGGAAGCAACACGCTGGATGGGTCTGCAGGAAACAGTCCTCAGTGCAACACTGGCTTGCAATTAATGCCAGTTTAAGAAATTACAGTCACTACCATGAAAATGGAAATGGATTTGGAATCATTTTAAGGGGGAAAAAAAAAAAAAAAATAGAAGCATCCCTTATGCTGGCACAGAAGTTTTGTGTTAATGGGAGGTAAAGTCTCCAATGCTCCTCTCCTTCAAGTTGGGATGAAACTGCCAAACCCGGGCCAAGAAATGAAATCGCTCCAATTCTAAGTGGATTTCACAGGAGTCCTCAGCCTCAGACAGGATCCTTCAGTCAGAATTCCTTAGAGCATCTGTTCAGGACTCACCTTGGCTAAGGAAATAAACCTTCCAAAGACTACCTGGCAGACTGACAGGATTGGCAGTTTTATATGCTGAAGAGCATTTAATATTCGATTGGAGTCTGTAGTTTCTACCGTGTCCCTAAGTTCAAACACGGGGGAAATAACATTTAAATAATATACTTCTGGTTTATATATTTTTAATAGTTTTACATATTTTCTTTCTAATGTAAATGAAGCCAAGATTAAAGGCATTCTGATCAGAAGTCAGACTAAAAAGTACTGAAAACTGCTGCGTTTGGAAGGCCTGGGACTTTGTGAAGTGTTTTGGTCTTATGATCGTTCATGGAGAAAAAGGGATTGGAATTCAGCTGTGGCTGGAAGCATATTGATTCACACAAGTGTGCCTCTTAGAAGCCTGTTCAAATCCAGTTTAAACACTGCTTTCCGCCCTCATCCCTTCCCTCTACTTCTAGGAGCATTGAAGTACTTTGAAAGACATGTTAAGGAAGAAAATGAGACTTGTACTGCACTGCCTTTGGAAGAATTTTGCCACTGACAGGCAGGCCATGACTTCAACTATTTTTATCTCTTGGAAGGTCAGGCTTTAAAAAAAATTAGAGAAGAAAAAAACAATACCCAACCTAAATAAAACCCAAAAAACACCAAAACAAAAACCAACCCTAAACACATCTAAAATAAACTATCCCAGAGTGTTTTCCAGACACAGCAGCTCTCCCGCCGACCACTGGAATGACAGCTCAGAACAGAAGCTGACAACTGCTTATCAGTTCAAAATCCACGAAGAAGACCAGATAAAATGTAAGATAAATACATGCATGAAGAGCTTACCTGAGGTAGAATTAAGTAAGTTACTGCTCAAGACTGAGCTACATGGCAATACCACATGGGCATCCAGCTTCAAGGTGGAGTTCACAGAGAAGAACTAGATTCCAATCACCAAGATTATCACTACCCTTTTTTTGACAGAAAAGAATCAATGTCTTCAAGTGGGATGTATCAAGCCAGTTTCTCTTCTTCATTTCTGAATTTTTCTCTCTAACAAGCACACCTTCAGGAACTTCTGGAGGACACCTTTTCCACCCTCCCCTCAATTTTATATCCTCATGTAACTGTGGGGCTGAAACTGCAATCCTATCTACAGTCAGAGAGCAGGTCACATTAAAAGAGGAGGTAAAACACAAGGAAGAGAACAAGAGGCCAGGCTTGAAGATTAGATGCAGGCTGCCTAGAAATCCTAATTAAAAATACCCACCTACCAAATGGAAATCATTAAGCACCTTTTATGTGAGGGTCACAGATACACCAGTGTTGAGGAAAGGAAAAGAACCATCAGTCAGGGAGTTAGTAAACATTGATAAAGAACCCAGGAGTTACTGCTGCAGAATTTTGGTCAGATTTCCACTTGAACAGTTCCTATTCCTGGGCATAAAAGCAACTGCTGATGAAGATTTAAACTGGTGTTTAGCAAGATTCATCCTTGACTAACTTTTGAGTTCACCTGAAGGCAGGGCTCATGAGTTTTGCTCTGTTTTTGCTTTACCTTTAAAGTCACCACCATACAATTAGAATTAAGTCCTCAAACCCGCTCACACAGTTGCAAGGGGCAAGTAATCACCATCTTGGAAAGGTGGATTACACATGCAAGTACAAGGTGGTGTATCTGTACTACACACACTGCCCCAGAGGTGCTGCATGGCCATGTCTCTTCCAGATTAGCAGTAGAGTCCTCTACTGTTGTCCTAGAAATAATAGAGGAATATTTTTTTAAAAGCAAGCAAAAGCCACATTCAGAACAGCTTTAAATGGTTTTGTCACAGCCCACTATTAGGGCTCAGGGAATTTAAATGCTATATTCTCCAAATGCAATGGGAGATGTGGGTACTTATTGTAACTGTAAGTTTTAACTACCACATCTTAAAAGGCTTTGAAGTACTTCCATTTTAGAGACACTGTAACCACCTACTCAACCAAATCTCTTATTCCTGTGCTTCTTAAATTCAACATATGCCTTCAAGGTATGCGAGCCTGTGCTCTATATTTCACTAATTAACTATAATGAAGGTGCTTTTAGTCTCTGTAGAGTGGGTTTTTAATAGTTGTCCACCCTTTTCACAAGTGTACAGGAGAGGTTCAGTGGATCTTCTCTCCAACACAGTTTTAACCTTGCTCTGAGGGAGGTCCAACACTGCAGCAGCTCTTTGCTGTTTGTGACCACTGCTTTCTGAAACTGGGGACATTTCTTTGGGCAGGGAATGTTCCACGTCCCTCACAGCCACAATGTCACTGAGTATCTGGCGTGCACAGTGCCTGGGATCCCTGCTGGCACGTGGCACTGGACGGAGATCAGGAGTGAAGCAGAACTGATGCTGAGCCCTCACACTTCACGTGTCTCCTCGCTGCCACATGGGAACGTCCCCAGGACACACTATTTCAGACCACAGGGAAAGGCTACAGGTGAGTCATGTCCACTGAGCTGATGAAAGCAAGGCTGGGGAACAGAACAAGCAGCTCAATCATATGGAAACACAGCTCCTTTTGTTTCCCCACCCCAAACCAAGCTCAGGAGAACAGCAGGCCCTCCCTCCACCCAGGCCATGCCCACATGCCCACCACCCCTAGGAAGTAATGCTCACCCAAAAGAACTGAGGTCCCTGTGCCCCTGGTTCACAAACACCTATTCCGCACCTGGCTGATGAGAGTAGGTCTGCTTTTGGTTCAAGTCTTTACCCTCAAAACCCATTTCTGGGAAATGGAGTTGAATTCTGTGCTGAGCCTTCAGTCTGAAAACCTCAAATTAGCCGACAATCAAAAAAGCAAAGTCACAGAGGCAATTACTCCTGCCCTATTTCCCTTGAAATGGCCGTTGTTTAAACCTGCCCTCCTCAATCTTGAGAAAAGGTTTAACTGTGACACTGCAGGGACATTTGGGGAACACAGCAACGTGTCCAGCACGGAGCAGAACCACAATGGTAACTCCTAAACGTGCTCACTGAGGGGGCTGGGCAGGCTTTCTGTTGTTTGGGTTTTTTTTTTTTTTAAGTACTGCCATACTCAGTACAGCAGCAATGAAGGATGCAAAAAGGAAATCACAAGTCGTTAGTGCTTGTTAAAATTAATTCTCAATTCCAGTTATTTTCTTTTGAAGCAGTTCTTTTAATCAGGAGATGGATATGACATACCTCATCAGGATGGGTTTGCAAGATCTGCCTTTTCTCTATAGGCAGAGGGATTAAAAAACAAAAACAAATAAACCAGCACATAACGTGATCCAGTAAGACTATATCCTACATCTTGAATCTTTTTTTTAAAAAAAGACCTTTGTTGAAAAAAAGAGTATCTAGAGTGAGTGCCCCAATTTTGTAGGTTTGTGGGTTTTCCTAAAAAAAAGAAAAAAACCAAAACAAAACAACTTTAAATATAGGTAATTTAAAATCATGGAGTTTGACATTAGTCATGGTTTTTAGTAGTGTGCCTAACCCTGATCACCTCCGCTTTCCAGGATTAAATATGTTACTGGGCTCTCCTATGTCCACTCTTTATAATACACTATAAGATTATTTTTTTCTTGGTGCACAGATCACGTACCACGAAATCCTCAGTAAGAAGGGTGAGCTCTTTAATGAAAGGTATCCTCTCTCCCAGAGAAAGTATCTGTAAACCTTACCTGGCAGTTTGTCTGAGCTAAATACAACATTAATGTCGAGGTGGTCGCTCTTCCCAGATCCATTATCAGGACAGTCTTTGCACTGAGAACGTGTGATCCACAGTGCAGTGCAGGCAATGGACAATCTGTGAGTACTGAGGTGCTTTCATTCAAGAGCTAAACATGTTAACACACTACAAAAGAGCATTTGGGGTGTGTGCATTGTAACTCAGCAGTTTACAAGGGAGCATTAGAGGCCCATTGTAAAAAAAAAAAAAAAAAAAAACCCTATAAACTGAAATCATGTTAAGTTCGCCAGTCAAGCAACTCTCTGTTCCTAATGCATAATGCCAAGTAATGAATTACACCTTTCAAGGAGGAACCACACTGGATTTTTTAAAGAGGCCGTGCCACAGGGATACAGTTCTTTGTCTTTCCTAAGCAGATCATTGTACATCTGATCATATGTTGTTTTGAAGTCATAAACATTTGGCTTGTCCGGTGCTGGTCCTGGCAGTTTCACGTGAGTCCCTGTGCCAAAGGATCGAACGCTGAATCCTCGTTTGCTGCAAGACAGAAGGGAAGGGGAGAGGGAAGGCAGTTAGACTGGATGATTTTCAACAGGAAAGCGCTGAAGAACACAGGGACTTTTAAAAACACCTCTTAGCGATCAGCCAAATCACAGACAAACAGTTCAGCAACCAAACTGCCACGTGTTCACAACGTGCACATTCCCCTGCAGCTACAACCCCAACTCACACACCATTTCTGAAGGAGCATCTGTATTTGATAGGGATTTTCTTACAGTTACGGTAGACAGCTTTCTGGATATCTCTTTTGTGCTTTCAGACAGCCAGGATTTGCAAGAAAGCATGTGTTTTGTATTCATTTCTCAACAACACAGTAGAGGCAGGGATGTTTTTCTCTTCATATAAGAAAGTAAGTAAAAGTACCAACTGATCAATACTTAAATGTTCTGCTGAAGTCCCCCAGATAATACATTATTCCTCTCACTCTGTTGCCCAAACTACCTCTGGTGTAATTTAATTAGCCCAGGACAAATATTTGTGTGCCTGGCACTTTGCTCAAGTGCACTGCAAACCATCCAGTGTAATTACATTTACACAAGGGGGGAGATATTCTGCTGGCTGGTGCCTAAAACTGTGGGGTAAACCAGGGGTTGCTCCCTTCCATTCTTATCAACAACCACTTGTTTAATAGTTCTAATTAAAAAAAGGGAGGCAGGAACCTGCTTGTCTTTAGGGGTAACGTCAAAACGTTCTTTCTGATTAATCAAACTATTTGTACTTGAGCCTCAACACATCCTCCTGTAACACTAACAAACATGTCCATATATTTGTGGAGTAACAGGACCAAAGATAGATTGTTTTCTCGTGGTCTAATGGACAAGTTACATGGTAAGATACTGTTGCTGTTGTCCAGAAGGCTGAAACATTTGGGTCTATAATGACAATGTAACTTGAAACAGGTCAAGACCAGGACTTAACCTATTTTCTCCAGGACTCTCAGCTTCAGTGATTTTAGCAGAGACTGAATGGAGTGAACAGCGTTAAAAACAAAGCAAACAACCCAACGCCTGTGCATTCCCACTCCCTCAAAATAACCCCAAATTTGTAGAGTTTGCCACTGAGAACAGTGAACAGGAGACTGGGGACCAGTGCAGGAGTCACCCCTTGACTCCTTGGTCTGCACATACAAGCCAGCAAGGAAATCCAGCAGAAGACACCAATTCCAGCTGCCTGTTTGTCTTCAAATGGTGCCTTCAGAGCGACCCAAAATGCTTCTGTGCACTGACTACTGTGATCAGGTTCTGCCCCGAGCTCAGACACTGCTCTGCAACTATCAACACTTATTTCTTTTCATTCCTCCTATAAGGACACAGCCCCTCCTTTCTCTTTTCTTGCTTCCCTACTTTTTCCTCCAGCAACTATTTATAGGTCCCTATTTCTGTAAACAGACAGGATACATGATGATTTTTTGCTTCTTTCTGCAGGACTGATGACTGAAAACGGATGCAAGTGGAAAGAAGTGCAATTCTTTGCCCCTCCCAGCCCTCCATCACATGGAACTGGTGCAGTTATGAGTCACTGGTAATTTATTTTCCCTGCAATACTTCCAGACCCATGTTTTTATTCTGCTGCTTCTACTGGACATGAAGTGAGCCATAGCACGCATAGAAGAAACTGCAATGTTCAGAAAATAATTTAGTTTCAAATTGATCTTTTCTTCTATGTTTTCCTCCTTTTTCTTTCAATATTATTCTTTGAAAGAAGTGTGTTTGCATCACAGGCATCAAAACCCCCCACCTCCAACGGCTGGAAGTGTCCCTGAAGTCTGTGTGATCTCATACAAAGCAAACCAGAAATCTTCATTTGACATTCCACACACCAAAAACTTGTGCCTCCAAGGCCCATGACCCACTGAAAATTACTTCCTTGAATAGCTGGAATATTTGTTTCTCACATGCTTTGTACCTTGGCAATTGATAGTGTCAACTTTTACACTGTTTACGCACCAGGTAAACTGCTATGAAATATTCTAGAAGTGTTTCAACACATTCCTTGCAACAACTGGGGCACAGGAGAGGGAAGGATGCCTGTACAGAGCCTTTATTCATCAGCCTGCTTTTCTTAAACAGCTGGACAGATCCAGTGCAGTGAGTCACCAAGTGTGTGTGTGTGCTCATGTGGCACAGCCTTTTCATGATGAACAGCTCCTGCAAGACAACGTACATCCAGAATTTGTTCTTGGCCTGGTAAAACTACCCAGGAGATGGAAAACAGTGAGCTTCAGCTTTGTCGTGAACAGCAAAGGGTAAGACAGACTGACAGACTATCCTAGCACTGGTCTCTGCAAACGTGGAGCTTAAACATTAACAAAACTATAAACGGTGCCAAATATCAGGAAGTTGTTTCTATTAATAGCATCAAGACTGATGGAGATAAAACACCAACATATTAAGGACAAAATGAGTCAGTGTACAGATTCCTTTCCTGCTCACCTCCAGTCCAAGTCCAGAGCTCGTGACAATGAGTTCACATGCACTACTCACGTGCCCGTGAGCATTTCCCTCCAAAAACCCTCAGAGCTCACTGCAAACAGCCTTTCTCACCTGGTACACAACTGCTGCTGAAAGCAACCCAGCACTGCACTAACAAAGCACTGACACACCACAGGGTTGTTGTCACTCAGCTTCAGGTACTGAGAGGAGAAATATTAACCTGTGCAGACTGAGATGTGAACTTCTGTCCACACCTTTCTTCTATTTCATGGTTATTTCAAGATCTCACAAATTCTTATTATTTTTTCAGCTTTCTGTACAGTCATAACGGCACAGCTTCTCTTTACAGTGGCCAGTAGTATTACTAAACTTAAAGCACATGCAATGAATCCTGCAGTGCCACTGCAGCTGGCAGCGGTGGAGATTTTCAGGGGACCAGTCACTAATTTTAACACAACCCTTCCCACAACATGTAGCAGGAAAATACAAACAGTGCCCTCCTTGTAGGCTACTTAGAAAGCATATTATGCCATTGGATCAACCTAAAAATCCCTATCCCCCCAAACAACCCCACACTGTTATAAAGCAGGACAAAAGCGTTGTTAACTAATTTTGAATACAACCAACTTGCTGTAATCTGCATTAGCAGTAATGAGCTGTCAAATGAAGTGCTTTAATCTAAAAATTTGAGAATGTTTCCTTCTTCTTGACAGCTTATTAATACAGTTTAAGTAGGAAATATAAATGCCAATACCTCACTGCATTCAGCTGCTGACAGATGATGTGACTAACAACTTACACAAACAGCACTGGTGCAGCTTAGGTTCTCTCACAGGGTCAATGTTGAACTACAAATCTTAACATCAATATGAAATTTAAGTTTTAGCTACTGTGGTTGCGATATTTAAAACTCTCTACTGCCACTAAGACACTCATAATTTCCTAAAACAAAGGAACATGTGGCTTAAGTGTGTATCAGCATCCTACAGGTTTTCATTACTAGTAGAAGAGAGACCCTGAACTCAGTAACTTCCTTTCAAGGCCAACAAGGTACTACCAAGGAAACACACAAAAACAGAAATGTGGAAGTTGATGCACAAAAACATTTGGTTATAAGAGAAGAGTTACTCTTCTGCCTCCCTCCTCTGTGTTTGAGGGAGAACCATGGCCTGTCTGCATGCTCTGTAGTAACAAAAGATAAAAGAAGGAAAATCAAAGTCAAAAAGACCTACAGAATACGCTGGGTTTGGCTGGGCTAGAGTTAATTTTCTTCACAGCAGCTAGTACCAGCCGTGTTTTGGATTTGTGTTGGTAACAGAGGGATATTTTGTTATTGCTGAGCAGTGCTTACACAGCACCAAGGCCTGTTGTGCTTCTCACCCCACCCCAGTGGGCTGAGGGTGCACGTCAGGTGATAAATAATGCAGGATGAGTAAGATGTGACCCAGGGACTGGTTCCACACACCCAGTCTGACAAGGAGGAGCACGTCCTTCTGCACAGCCCTTATTGCTGTTCCTGTTTCCCCTTCGCTTCCAGGTCCCAGCAGACCCCTGTGGGGATGCCTCTTACCCTATCAACAAACTTCACACAGACCTCCAGCCTGACTTTTCTGTTGGAAAATTAGAACAAAGTGTTTAAACCTGGTAGACTGCAAAATACACAAGCACACACTGAAGGCTGGACCCCAGTCTTTGTTTTCTGGTAGTCACCTGCACTTCTGATAGAATTTGCATCCTCCTAAGTCTTATAATCCACTAACAACATCCTTTAAAGTTTCATAATTCCTCAGTTCCTTCCTCTCTTAATCACGTGTTCTTTCCAACTGCAGTGCAACACACAGCAAGACACTGCCTGAACTGGTGATGCAGATGGGCTTTGAGCCAACACAGACCTTTTCCTGACGTTTACTGGCAAACCACCATTCTCGTTCCATGGGGCAGTTATTTCCTTATCTTAACATTGCCAACTACTGCCGTAATCACACAAAATTAAACATTTTTCCAAATAAACACAGTTTGTTAACGTTTTAATTAAAATTTTAAGGGAGAACAGGCTTTAAAAAACACCCAGCCAACGTTCCCCTGCCACGTTCGCCCAACACCAGCCACACCGGAAGTGATTTTTTTCTTCTGCAAAAAAACACAAGAGGAAGGGAAAGGTCTGACACTGGAAGTAAATTTAACTTCGCCATTAGTACTCAGGTTGCAATAAAAACTCAGTCTCGGTGTTATTAGCAGAAAAAACACCATGATGTTTTCAGGGGTAACACCTGATGCCAAGTTTACGGCTTAACAGCTCGAAATGCTGCTCTCAGTAAGATGGCTGCCAGAACCAGATGCTTCTATTATTTATTCCTTCCAAGGCTATTATTTTTATTTAGATGTAGCACACAACCTACAGATAGTTGCTTGGCTTCTTATGCCAGCTAAGTATATCTCTAATGTGAATGTTTCTTCACAGAACTTTAGTAAAATAAACTCGACCACCTTCATCATGTTCCTGCAGTGCAGAGGGAAGATTTAGGGACGTGATTATCAGGCAGATCAGGTCTCCTCCTGTCTGTCAGTCCGTCCCCAGTCTCCCATCCCCGCTTTTGAATTCAGCCAAGCTGAAAACACCCGGAGTCCTAAACAGATTAACACCTGTAATCTAAAAGACATTTAACGTTCTGACCCAAACACTTGGTCTAGTTTTCCTGCAAGAAGAAAGGGCTCCCTTTCAGGGCATGGAGTGGTTCCAGTCCTCACAGGATGTTAAAGGGTTGGGATGGACCTTAAATACCGTTTTGTTCCACCCCCTGCCATGGGCAGGGACACTTTCCACTACACCAGGTTGCTCAAGGCCTTGTCCAACCTGGCTTTGAACACTCCCAGGGCTGGGGCAGCCACAACCTCCCTGGGCATCCCGTGCCAGTTCTCCACCACCCTTTCTACCACAGTAAAAAAAAAACAAACCTTCTTCCTAACATCTAACCTAAAAATTTCCCCTCTTTCAATTTGTACTCCTTGTCCCATTACTACGCCAGCTCCTGACGAAGAGTTAGCCCCTCTCCGGCTTCCCCGTGGGCCCCCTTTAGATGGTTAAAGGGCAAAAAAAAAAAAAGGGTGGGGGGAGAAAATAAATAAAAATCTTCTTAAAAGAATTTAAACAGGGAACATTTAAGTTTTTCAGACGGCGAGACGCGGGCCTCGTTTTACGCCTTGTCGAAGGGCCCAGCCCGTGTTTTCAGCGCTGGGTCCAGAGCGGGTCCATCAGGGGAGGGCGGAACAGCCGCCACCACGCCGGGACCCCCGAGCCCGGCCCGGCCCAAGGGTCGGGGGCGGCGGGACGCCAACAGGACGGTGTCCCCAGCCCCCCCCCCGGCACCGAGCACGGCCCGCCCTGACAGCGCGGCGGCCCCGGCGCGGCCCAGGCCGCAGCGGCCGGGCCCGAAAGGAAAGGCA
>VXAY01005116.1:92051-127200 GCA_013399855.1 Oxyruncus cristatus | reverse complement strand
GCTGCGGGGCCGCCAATGGAGAGGCGGCGCCGCCGTTAACTCTCGCTGGGCTGCGGAGCACCCGCCGCGCCGCCTCTGACCGCCCGGACACGGGGCTGCGGGGCTGGACACCGCCCCCGGCACCGCGCCGGACCCCCGCGGGGCCGCAGCCCCCGGCTCGGGGTGCCCCGAGGGAGGGGACCCCCGTAAGGACCGGCGCGGGGGATGCTCGGCCGCCGCCCTCCCTCCCCCGGGCTCTGCGGGCTCTGCCGCTGCCGCTGCCCGGAGCTGCGTCCCCGAGGGGCTGGGGAGCGCGGCTCCAAGCGCGGCTCAGTCCTGCCTTCTCCGAGTTGCAGATTTCATTCCACGCCAAAAAATGATGCGGGGTTTTTTATTTGTAAGCTTCCTCGCGGGGGAGGGAGGTACCTTTTTGCGTGTGTGTGTGTTTTGATCAGATTCTACGTAGGATCCTCTTTCGGTTTTTATAGCAGAACACAAATATTTGTCGATATTTAAGTCTTAAAAATGTAATCATTATCACCGTTACATGGCTAAACCCCCCTCGAAATGTGCCGACGGATGGTCGGGAGGTGCCTCTTCCCTCCCCAGGGGCTCACATCGGCAAGGTTACAGATCCACGGCAGGGCTGGGGGAAGTGGCAGAGCTCCCCTCCAGGTGATGCAAAGCTTGCTCAAAGAAATAGGGGTACACAGACTTTTTTTTTTTTTTTTTTTTATTGTTTANTTTTTTTTTTTTTAATGGTTATACCTTCGGATCCAGGCTGCTTTAACCTCTTGGTGCTGGAAATTTAAATAAACTCGGCACGGATATAATACAGAGAGAAAGACACCCCAGGAGGCCAGCTGAGAGCAGCGATAACGCTCTGGGTCTTAGTGCACAATGGGAGACCGAAGGAAAAAGGATACTGCTCTTCCTCCTGTGTTCTGCCAAATTCCACTTCCTCTCTCTGCAGCAGAACCAACCCCAATACCATCACTTGGATCTGGAGCCAACAAACTGATTGTGCAGCACAGCAGGAGACAGCAGTGCTCCATCCCAGCATTACACTGTAATTAATGCTCTCGGAACGACCTTGAGAGATGTACAGGAGAGTACAGGCTTGTCTAAATGTGGAAACAAAAGCACTCTAATGAAACACCAATAAAAATACAGACTTAAGCGGTGTTGGAAGAGCCTTTGAACAGTTAAATTGGTAAAAGTTGCTTTAAGTCCTGTCTTTTCTGAGTTGCAGGGGAAAAGAGGGGCATTTCTTTTTGTTTGTAAAAAGTTGGTAGAAATCTCTTTTAATACCAAGAGGCGTCAATCAAAAAATAGGATCAGTACAGAAAAGGATGCTGAAGTTGGAAAACACTGTTATCAGAGCGATAAGAGGTGCTGTGCTGCTGAAGGCACTTCTTGGTGGTTGAGGCAAACTTACCTGTGGAATTCCAGCTAGATGCAAACCTGAAGGTCTGAAAGCCCTTCCAGAGAAACGCGAGGGTGTTCAGGAAATGGCTGGAAACCAAGCACGTTTTGCCCCCTTCAACTTTGTGTCCTTCTCCCAACTACTGTGGAGAGCAGATTGCACTCCAGAGCTGTTACCATTTCCATGACCAGGGAAGAGATCTGGCACCAGCCTCTGAGGGTGCTTATGATTTGCAATTCACTTTGAGTTCTGGTGAGAGATCCGACACCAGGGTCTGGCCTGTGGTACAGGGAAGGAAAATAGCTGGCCCAGCAATGGAAAACCCTGAACCTATAAAAAATTTGTACCAGCACCTGTTTAACTACACCTTCTGCCCCGTGTCCTTCAGCCCTGCACTGTGTCTCTGAGCATAAAACAATTATTTATGCAGGAGCCAAGCAAACCCATGTGCTTTGGCTTTGTCAGTCTGCCTGTGCTGGCTTCATATGAACCTTTTGTCTCATTGTTTGTTCTCTTAGTAATCCAGCTGTTTCCCAAGCCCTTCTTCTGTGCCCTAGCCTGCAATAAAACTCAGCCTGGACTTCTCATGTCATCGCTTCAGAGTTCACTGCTCAGGCGAAACACCAGGATTTGCTTTAAGCATGTCAAAACCAGCAGCACCCCAGATTGCTTTGTAGGCCTTCAGGCAGACCCAGCACCGTGGGTTTTCAGCTTTTCTGGTTCTCCCTCACTGGTTTTATTGTCTCCTGTTAGAGAAAACAGTGAACTAGTATTAAAATGGGGGCAACTTGCTGTAGGCCGGGCAAGGAAGCACTAACCAGCCACAGCTCCCAATTTATGCAACACTCCGCTAATTTTAGTCTTGGATGTGGCCAGGGCAGACAATCCCCAGAGCAGAGATGCTCAGCTCTCGGCTAAGGGCAGCGTATGACATATGGTTGCTAAAGCATCCTCCTAGCAGGGAGCTTTACATTTAGGCCTGACTTGCTGCAGTTCCCTCCAAGTCATAACTTCCAGGATTACTCATCCTAGACATGCAAATGCAGAGAACCTGCCTCCTAATCCAGATAGCTCCTGCAGTCTGAATCAGCATGCAGCCTCTCCCCCACCGGGCTTCTATTTCCAGTGCTTGATTCACTTCCAGCAGGGGCTGAACTTCTGTGCTCTGACAGTCACAGGCCATGGGAGAGGAGCAAATGAGCTGCAGCGGGCACAGAGCTGCACTAAATACCTCACTGGGGCAGCCTGGGCACGAAGGTTTGGCACCCAGGCCACAGTCTGTGTGGTCATGGGTCCTGTGCTGTGAAACAGTGACATCTCGGCGGCCCAGCTGAGAACTGGAGGTATTTCTGATCAGGATGCCCTGAACCAGTAACTGCAACTCCAGCTAATCTGTCCTGAATGTGCTATTTATAGCAGGCAGTGAGGGCCCAGCAGTGTAGCATCATACAGCAGGGCTGGCACAGAAAGAACTCAGGCAGCATTAACCATTTCAAGGCATTTTGGATGTCTTAACCCCTCCTGTAGCTTTGCAGTGAGCTCCTTAGTGGGCTACATGAGCAGCTCTGGCACTTGGCTAATAGATCACTTCCTAGACTCCCTGGAACCACCACTGTCTGCTCTTCTGCCTCTGGCACTTTTGCTTGTTCTGACTGCTCCACTCTGCCCCAGAGCTGGACTTACACAGCTGGTCATGCTGGTGAGAAACACAAGCAGAATAAAAATTGGAGAACCAAAAAGACTTATGAAGTGTAAATTTCAAGCTCCATCACAACCAGTGGAAGAAAAAAAAAAAAAAAATCAATGCTGTCAGACTGAAAAAGACTGAGCTTATTGGGAAATAAATATTGTTTTCCCAAGTGTCTAAAAGTGCTTACAAAATACGCCCCGAACAAGGGATTAAAAAAAGCTTAACTAATTCAAATAGAGAACAAAGATCTCTCTTCTGATTTTTTACCAGGTGACCACATTCAAACCATTCATGTGATGAGTGAGGTCTCAGGGTCCAGGACTTCTGAGCGGTGATGAGGAAGTAGGAGGCAGCTCAGGCACATGGTTTTTGCACAAGGCAGGGAGTGTGACAGTTCTGCTCTCTTGGGATAACTAAAACAGGTCCTGGGCTTTGAGATATCATGATTAAGCCCACTCTCCTTTCAGCTGCCTCTTTAAATCCCAGGGACTCCAGCTGACTCATTCCTGCTTTCTACCTGAGGTCAGGCAAGATGTCTTTTGGAGATCAAGTAAAGCACCACAGCTTTCAATCTACTGCATCAACAGAACACTAGAAATACCCAGCTTGCTGATTAACACCTGTCTGGAAGATGCAAAATTGCTCTTAGCTCCCTGTCAAGTGTTGGGAGACTGGAAATGAGCTGAACAGGATGGAATTGCATTAGTTGGGCTGCAAATATTCCTTCTTTCCCATTTCTTTGCATGGCAAGTCCCCGGCACCATCACAGAAGAGCCTGTCCTAGCTCAGGTCAGCCCACACCTCCAGGAACCCGGGGAGCAGCAGCGCTGCCAGGCCAAGATGCACAGCATTGGATGGGGAGGCTCCAAGCCCCAGCAGAACTGCCATGGCTCAAAGCCAAGGAGAGGAGAACTCCACAGGGTTCTCCTGCGAGTCACTGGGAGGTCTCTGCACCAGGAAGAGGATCCAGTTGTTCACACACACACGAGCACACACCCGCTGCTGGCACATAGTCACGTCTGTAGGAGCTCAGGGTTGGTTGTCATCCCTGCAATGCTCCAGACAAAGAGCAGGATAATTTCCTCTGACTCCCTTCCCACCTTATTCTGAGGGGAGCAAAAAGGCTGCGTTGAAGAAACACCACAGAGCAAAATATTTTATGAAGAGAGATTCCTTTGTATTAGCAATCAGTCGGGTAAGTCCAGGGACCGGTTCAGGCACCCCTCTGCTGCCCACGGGGGTTAAATACCCCCAAAAACCAACCAAAAAAAAACCCTCCCCAGCTTTGGAGGGGATATGGAAAACAAGAAGGTGAAGAACACAGTAAATCAAAAAAGTGCTTCTAAGAAAAAGCAGCAGGATAAAATCATTCCTACAGTCTGAGAGCACTTCCATGCCATCGACCGGAGAGCCAAAGGCCCCCACACAGAGATGTAACGCACATCTACAAGGCCCCTGCTCAGGGCCTGCAAGAGTTACCTCCTCCTGCCTTTGTTCTGGGCAGCGTTTAATACAGGAGCCAGTTCCCAGGAGGAGTTTCCGTCCCCTCATTCCGAGAGTATCCCATTTTCCTTCAGCATCTCTCAGTAGTAGTCATCCTTCCTGCCACCAGCTCCCCGTAGGCCCGCATGGTCCTTCCGCTCTTGGACAAGCTCCAGGTCATCGTTGTCATCCACCTCACCTCCATGATCCTCCTGGGTGCAGAGGGAACAGCCAGCAAGGAAAAATCAGCAAGGCCTGGAAAAGGAGACCTTAACTAGCAGCAAACCGTGCTGCTTCTGAGGACAGCTGTTCTACCATCCCAGCCCAGCTCAGAAACTTGGGAAAACTGGGAAGAATCCACCTCTGCCAGGTGTGATTGGCAAGCCACTTAGCCAAGACAGAGGTGTTGCCATGATCAGCCTGTTTGTTTTAAGCACATTTAATGTCCTGGCATTACAATGCAACTTTAACATCTCAGCCTGTTGCCACTGTAGAAGATACTCTACATCCACCACATGGAAAACTGTGTCCCAAATCCCACCCATGACCAGCAGCCAGCACAGCCTCCAGGGACACTTTCAGGTCCAGCTGTCCAGCGTAGAGACACCAAGAGGCCTGGATTCACACAGGGGAAGGAAACCTCCTGACACCAACTCTACTCTGCCCACCCCGCATTTCCCCGCTCTCTTCATTCCCAGCAGGCAGCCCAAGCCCTCAGTTCCTCAGCAATCACAATGAAACTGCAGGAAAACACCCCACAGCAGCCACTCACAAAGGGCAAGGAGAGGACAAACGAGACTGGAAGAGGATCCTTCATTTCTATCTACATGAGCCAGAAGCCTTCTGGGTGATCCTCTCCAGCTCATGCTTGGAGAAACACAGGGATCTTGCTTAGTGGCACCGGCACAGCCTGTAATTCCCCCCAGCTCCTGTTTGGGAAGCATCCCACAGCCCAGCTGTTGCAGATGGATGCAGGCAGAAGAGGGGAGACAGAGCATAAAGGGTACTCTGAACCCCTGAAAAAAGGGAGCAGAGGTAGGTGGGCTCCGGGGTTTTTCAGGAGATCCACCTCACAGGGCAGGCAGAGGCAAAACTGAAGGCAGTGCTCACGTCTGGCTCCCTAAAAGCTGAGTCCTCCCCAGCTCCTGGCTCCCAACACTCCCAGGTAACAACACACCAGAGAGGGAAAGGGGGAGAACCTTGGTGTCGTACAATTTCTTGCTCCTGATCTTCTTGATAGTCATCCATTGGATCTTCCCTGGGCTTGGCAGGTCTGTCAGCATCCTGAAAATGAAAAATACAGTCAGGCACTGTTGAGAGTGCCCCAGCCTGCTCCCATTCCCTGCCAGGGACACAGCTCTCCGGCATTGGAGCCCCAGGTCTGGAAAACTGGGCTGCACCGGGAATCAGGGGGAGCAGAGAGACAGTCAGGCAACCCAAACTCCATGTGCTTTCTCCATCCAGTCTCTCTTCTCAGCTCCTTCCGCTGTGGAGGGAGGTTCCTCCTGCAGCAGGAGGGTCCCAGGGCCATTGCCTAAAGTCCCAGGACTGCAGGGAATCTGTGAGTTATTTAGGGAACACAGCACAGCCCCATCTGAGAGCCAGGTATTGATGTCACTAATTCTTTCCACATTTGCACTCATCTCAAGGAGGTGCTGCTCTCTTGGTGCCAGCATCTCTCTCTTGTTTGATTTCATTGGCCTGGATGTCTTTTATTTTTTTCCTTAATCTCACTATTAATCACGATTTTAAAGCCTGACAGATAAAACACTCCTTTTTAAAACACGCAACACTCAGCTGCTTGTCAAAACAAGGGAACATTTCCCTGATGCAGAGTCTGGCTTCAGGCAGCAAGAAACACTTTGGGAAGTAAATAGATTCCATCTGCAAGGAGGCAAACAAGGAGGCAGAGCTCTCTCATGCTGTCACTGCTGCCAGGAGCCTGAAACAGGCAGGGCTGCACTGACCAGAAGTGCAGAGACTCGTATTATTGTCTCTGGTTTTGGTCTCTGGTGCATGAAAAGCCACAGCCCCTCTGCAGGAGCAGCTGTGAGTGAGCCATCCCCTGTTCCACGTCTCTCCAGCCAGGCTGGTGTTGCAAATGCCAGGGGTGGCTTCAACAGGCAGAGAGGACAGAGCTAGAACAAGCTCTGGGACTGACCAACCTGCCAATTCTCACTCAGAAGGAGGTTTCTCCTGCCTGCCACGTCCTTGCAGTGGCCCTATGGATCCATCCAGGAACATGACATTTTCCTTTGAGTTCTTAAGCTCTCTACCTTCCCCCATCCATAGCTGGGGGTCCCTCCCTGGCCCTGCTGGTTGCCCTCATGTCATTCACCTTCAGTGGCTTCTCCTTTGACTCTTCTCTCACTCTGGGCTCCTTGAGCTTCTCCAAACCTCCCACTTTCTCTTCGAAGTCAGGTCTCTCCAGCTCAGCTTCCTCAAACTCATCCTCACCTTGGTTATTGGGATCCTGGGCAGGATCTGCAGCATCATCTGGCATCTAGACAAGAAAAGCCTCCTGTGAGTACCTGGCAGGATGTCCCCTTGAGAAGGAGAAGGCTTGATGCCTTCCCAGCAAGCAGAGTGCTGGCTTGGAGCACTTCAGTCATGCCTGCCCAAGCCTGGCAGTGTTTGTAGAAACAAAACCTCCCAGTCTTTGTTATCCCTCTGAATCCCTCCAGATCCGAGGAGTTTGGAGTTGCACATTATAGGAACTTCTGGCTAATTATTGACTTATTGAACTCTCATTCCAAGCTGGAGTTGCATCCAGATGACAAGTGGCACCACTACTTTCCAAGGCCGGGTTGGATGGGGCCCTGAGCAACCTGGTCCACAGCAAGGGGTTGGAATGAGATGCTTTTTAAGGTCCCTTCCAACCCAAGCCACCCTGTGGTTTTATGATTCTATCATTCCTTACCATTGGCTCCTGGACAACAGTCTCTTTCTGAGGGTGCAAGTTCTCCTCCCTCTCAATCACTCCTGCATCTGCAAGGAACAGGCACAGTCAGTGGTGTCTCAGCGTTACCAGTGCCTTAACTTTGTGCCAAGCAGGGATTTGAGGAGGCCAAAGCTCTGTGTTTGCAGAGAAATGCTCCTCCTAATGCCATTAGGGAAACCATACCCATTTCCAGCTCTTCCTCATCCGTCCTCTCCTTCTCTCCTCCCTGCTCAGCTCTGTGATGCTCTTCCCCTCTCCTCTGGTTGGGGGCCTGGGAGCTGTCCCTCTGCACCTCCTGCCCAGGCTGGGGCTCCAACTGTAGGTTCTTTGGGTAACCACGTGCTTGTCCTTCGTCCATCTGGGCATTCACCTTGTTCACTATGTCTTTCCAGCTGCAACGAGGGTGTGAGACAAAACATGAACCCCCTGCCTCAGTGCATCGGGAGATATTTCACAAAGCCATTTCATGATGGTGAGAGGAGGAAAAAAAATACTTCCTGTGTTTAAAAGCTGAGAAAGGACAAGCAGCCTTGGCATTTTAGGCCAGCACACAAAACCTTCAGTAAGTGAAGTCATAACCCAGCCCTCAGCTCGGATTCCCCCCCTTATAAAACCACCAAAATGCAAACTGCCCCGCCAAGTGGAATTGCAGCCACCTGAGGCAGCAGTTCCTGGCCTTGGATCCGTGGGCTCTTTGTGCTGCCCTGAGGTTCCCTTATTGCTCCTGGCGTGGGCAAGGCTGGGCCACGTGCTCCTTATCACGAATCTCCCACAGTGTAAACAACAGCCTCCAGCCGCTATATAATTCCCTGACGACAGATCCGGGAAAAGCAAAGCGCGCCAGACACGCCAGGATCTGTGTCCTCGCCAAGGGCGTTTGCCAAGCACATCAATATCTGCATTTTCAGCCTCACAGGGTGATGGGAACCTGGTTGGGCTCTGCATGGCCACCGTGCCACCATCACCTCACCCTCAGCTACACCCACGCCAGTCCCTCCCTGAACAGGCAGAACATCCCCTGGGCACAACCCCTGTGCCTGGGCAGGTGGTGTCTGCCACAGCTCGGGGAGGACTTGGCCGTTCAAAGGAGCAAGAAAAGCACAGTCCCTGCCCCGGGAAGGTTACAGGTGAAGTGAACAAACAGAAATGGAAGAGAAGAAAGGGTCAGGCTGACTCTAGAATGAAATCCAGAAGCTTCCCCTACAGATAAAACAGACATGAAATCCTGTTTGCTCCGGTAAACTGAACAGATAGGACCTGGACACACACAGGAGATAAATAAGTTAAAGGAGGAAGCACTATTTTCAGAGTCCCTTTTTGGATTATGTCCAGACTTTGATGAATTGCAGCTGCAGAGAGACATTTTTTTTTTCCTTTTGCAAAACAAACCAGTCTCCTGCAAGTGCTGCTGAGACAGTAAACAGTCTCCCCAGTGCCTGTACAGCATCCAGTACAGCAGGATCCTGACCAGGCAGTACCAGTAACACTGAGGAAAAGTTGTTCTTTTACCACCACCCAGGTAGACCCAAAATAAACACAAGAAGAGAGGGACCTGGGGTGCCCCTGTTTGGAACCTGCAGCCCAAATGCTGAGAGCAGAAGGGAGTTGTGTGTGACCAACCTTTGCATTTGCCCCTGTCTGTTCCCTGTGGAGAGGTGGTTGTCCAGAACCGGAGGTTTTCCTGCTGCAGAGGGTTGTCTGGGACCAGGCAGGGCCAGTGCAGGAGCCTGGCTTTCCTCGTGGCTTCTCACCTGGATGCGCATCACCATCTTCACGTCCTGGGGAGAAGACACTTGAGATGTGCACAAGAGCCTCATCCAGCCCCAGATCTTGCACTGGGGCAGGTTTCTGGGCCAGAAAATCCCTTATCAGAGAACAAAGATTCAGAGGTGCTCCAGAACACATCTACAGTCCTGTCCACCCTGCAGTGGAACAGGCCCTTCTCCTTCCATGACAAAGGAAATAGTTTAGGTCCTGTTTGAGCCAGGCCTGTCTTGGGTAGGTGAATCTCCAAGGGAAGTGGAACAAAACCACCTCTAAACTCCCCACCCCACATCCTTATAAGAGTTACCATAATTATAGTCTAGCCACACTGCGATTTATTGCCTTTTTTTAGATATTTACTTCCCATAACTCACTCTCAGTCAGCCCAGGAGGCGAGGGGTGGTGGGGAGAGCTGATTTTATGATTTACTCTCTGCAGCTCTGGCAGAAGAACCTTATCCCGCTCCTCTGAGCCTGGTGGTGAAGCCACAAGCGCACAGGAGTCTGAAACCACCCCAGGGCTGCGGGATTCACACACCCCCAGCACTCCAGAGCTCTGTCAGAGCTCTGTCAGAGCTCTGAGCTTCCCAAGCAAAGGCCACCACACGAGTGCAGCCGCAGGGACGTACGGGGTTCCCGTTGGGGAGGCTGTTCATGGTCCGGGTGAACCTCACCACGGGGCCGTCCCCACGTCGCGCTGGCCAGGCTGGCACAGCCCCTGGCAGCGAGTTGGCGTCCTGGGGTGGCGTGGGGCGGGTTAAGGGCACGTTTGGAGGTGGCCTCGGGCCGTCCTTGCTGTAGGAGTTCTGCCCCTGCAGCACCACCGGGGCTCCCGCCGGCTTCTGGAACCCGGAGACCGAGGACGCCAGCGGGATCCCGTTCTCCTGGTCGACTGGAAAACCCTGCGAGGGAGAAAGGGCAACGGCAACGTCTGAGCTGGGGGGAGCTGGGCTTGTTCCCCGTGCTGGAAACCCACAGGAGCCCTGCAGAATGCTCCTACCAGGGTTTTCCTGGGAATACCACACCTTCTGCCTCCCCAGCTGCAGCTGGCTGTAGGCTGGCACCACGGGCTGCTGCCCCTTCCCAGCTCCTCCTCCTCCTCCTCCTCCTCCTCTGAAGCCTGGCATCTTCTGTAGAGCTTCCTTGAGCTGCCTGAACTCTTCCATCTGGGCCTGAGGGGGTGAGAAGGACACGGAGAAACCTCCCAGAGTGACAGGGTTAAGTACCTCCTTGCTGGGAACAGCCACCCTTTGTGGCCATTTGTTTGGCACAGATGGGCTCTAAGGAGATGTATTTTATACATATGAAATGTTGGAGAAAACACACAACCACTAATGACAAGCCTGTTTTCAGCTTTCCCTCCGGATTTCCTGGATATTCTGTATTTCCCCTTTGCCAGTCTTGCATCTTACTGGACATTTTCACCCTGGAAGTGCTGAGCTGTGACACTGCTCCTTTCCCTGGTGCTGCTCAGCGCACGAGCCATTGCTGTACCTCCTGCCTCGGCACCAGAATTGTACCCTGGGTCTTAGTTGTGCCTCCCTCTCCTCCTGTGCCTCACACTCACGTCCCTTCAGGTCAACTCATTTCCTTCCAGTTGCAGCATTTCTCCCTGGACGTGCTCACCTCAGCAGGACTGACAATAATTGGCATAATCCAACTTGACAATCCAATTTACTTTCGCAAGACAAATGGAAATCACTTCTCCTGGACTGCTAAGCAAACGCAACACTTTTTTTTTTTCTGCTCTCTCTCTCTCTCTCTCTCTCTCTCTCTCTCTCTCTTTCTCTCTCCTGCAGCTTATTTCTTTCAGCTCCAATCCCGAAAAGTAGGGCTTGAAAAAGCCACTCAGGAAAAGCTCCCCACTTCCACCCTGGTTATTTATAGGAAAGCAAGGCGGGGGGAGCTTTTCATGTGCTTGCCAGGGTACCTGGAAATGGCCCAAATTAGGGACAGGGCTGAGGAGGAAAGCGGCCAAGCAGCAAGGAAAGTTCAGCAGGAAATTAATTCCTGAGCAGGCTCTGCTGATTTCAGTTCGCCCCCCTGAAATCTGACCTTAAAATTAACTTTTAAAACAGCAAAACAAACCCCAATGAAACCACTCAGCAGTGCTAACATAAAAGGAATGAGGAGGAGGCAGCCAAGAGCTGTTCATGGGATATGGACTTGTAGGATACTGCTCCCAGTCAGAACAACCCAGATGGATGCAAAGCTTGTGCCCACCCAAAGCCCGTTGAGGGGGGGTCAGCAAACCAGGCAAGGCCCCTCTGCACTACTGTTTCCCTCTGCAATTAATTTTACAGGAGTAAACAGAGACAATGCACCACCATTTGGAAGTACTTGAGATGTGTGGAGGTGACAGGAGGCATTCCAGGGTTGGGAATACGCTGGTTCCTGCTGCCTTGAACCCCAGGGACTTGTGCAGAATTACCTTTGTTTTCAGCTGTCAGGACAGATTCCAGGCTGGAAAATTTTGCCCGTGTGGAACTACATTGCCAACACCTATCAGCAGTGGCTTAGGCAGCTCACCACACTGGAATACAGCTGGTAAGATTTACTGATTAGAGAATATTTGATGTGCGTGCAGACCCCGGTGTCCCACGAGCAGCCCCTGGTTGGTTACCTGGGCATTAAGGAGCTGGGAGTGAACCTCCTGGTGGGCCTTCCGAAGGAGCTTGCTCTCCTCCCTGAGTTTAAACACTGTATCTGCAGGAAGAGAAGGAATTTGCTCAAGAGAGCTATTTTGCAAGTGTAGCATCTCCCTTTCTTACCGTAAATTAGCCCGGACCTCCCAGATCTCCCCAAGCCCCGGAATTACAGTGAAGCAAGGGCCAGAGACAAACCTGACCATCATTCCTAAAGAGAAACCACTCTTTGGGAATTAAAGGGATCAGCATTATCTGCAATACTTGCACTATTAAAAGCATTTTGTAGGCCTACAACATTAATGGCAAAAAGCACGTTTAATTTGCTCCCAGGCTCAGATAAACGTTAGGATTTGCAGGTTGTTCCTGCACCACCACCACCAACCGGGGCAGGACAACGCTCCAGCCGAGGTCCAGAAGGGCCAAGGTGCTGCACACTGTCACACAGGAGGGTCTCTGGGGTGCTCAAAGACCCTGCAGAGGAACCCCTGCCCTGTTCCGAGCTCAGCCCTTCTGCCTGTTTTCCCCCCACACTCACCCTGCAGGTTGGTGACCTCGCTGTCCTTCTCCTGCTGCAGCTGGGCATATTTCTGGCTGTGGCTCTCCAGCGTCTTGCGGTGTTCCAGCTTCAGGCTGTTGTGCTGCAGCTGCAGGTCAAGCAGCTGCTTCTTGACATCGTCGTGCTGGTTCTGGGGACGAGAGAAGCGACAGAGTGGGCACGAGGAGAGGAGCGATTCAGCTACTGTCAAGTGCTCCCCGAGTGCCTCTGCTGCCTGGGGAGGCAGGAGATGTCTGTGCCCCTAACGAGGCAGCCAGAAATCCCAGGCACGGTCAGGTGTTCCCGGTGTTCAGTGGTTCAGGGGGGATGTGAATTGTCAGTTAAACTCCACCTTGAGAGGTCTCCTCGGAAGCCACTAAAATGGAAGCAGAATGTGATGGCAAGTCCACCCCTGCCTGGAAGGGGTGGAGGCTCTGGGACATGGGAACTAGCCCTGCTCCTTCCCAGCGTCCCTGTGCACCCTGCTCTGAGAGCACACGGGGTTGTGATATTTGCTGGTATCAGACCAAATCCCTGTGGAATACTTCACAAATCCAAGCTCCTCTCCAGCATCCCAGACGTGCTGAAGGACTTTACCTGCAAGGATGGAGCAGGGAGAGCTTGTGCAAGGACACCACATCCTCTGACAGGGGCCAGAGAGAGCCCCCATTCCCCTCAGTGATATGGGGCTCACAGGCATCAAATTCCGGGATAACGAGACTCTCCCAAGACCACTGACTATTCCAAGCAGGCCAAGAATTCAGCAGATAGAAGTGGGCTGAAAAGCTGTTCCCTTCTCCCCTCCCCTCTTGCAGGGCCCGGGGAACAAAACAAGCAGAAACATCCTTTTGCTCGGACCTGCTGAACCAGAAGTCACCTCCCTTTCTTTTTTTTTGTCGTTCCCATGGCAACCCAGAGAGATTCCTTCCACATTCAGTTTGTCAACACCAATTATGTATGCAGATTGACTGGCTCTCAGGTGAACCCTGGCCCTGCCACACAAACCACCCCCCTCTCAGGACTCAGGCAGCCATTTCAATCAGCCTTCCTGGGGAATAAAAAAAAACATCTTTTTTTTTTTTTTAAAAAAAAAAAAAAAAACAAACCAAACCTCTAAATGCTATTGATGACTGCATTTATCCCCAGCAAAACAAAGTGTCTGTGGCCCAGGCATTCCCCCTGAAGCAGTTATCCTCCGCTAAAGGAGACAGAGCTCTGCTCCAAAAATACACGTGACGCGGAGGAAAAGGCTGCTGGTGCAGAGGGGTCCCAGAGCCAGGACGAAGAGGAGACACAAGGATGTCAGGTTAATCAGATCACAAGATCTGGAGGGGAAATAAAGAGCACAGAAGATTCCTGCTCTGATTTTCACAGACATTAGGTACTTGCAGTTCTCATCAGAGCCCCTGGCAGAAAGCTCCGCAAAGGAACCACTTCCCTAAAATCATTTTGATATGAAACCCATCAGAAACTGCCAACATTAGCAAGTGAGGAATGATTTGAACAAGAAACCCTTAAGAAATTCGAGGAATTTTAGGTCCTCATCAGCTGGGGTCAATTCATTCCTAACCCATATTCTGCCTGGAAGGTGATGTGCATAATGTGTGTCCCCAGACTGCTCCCAGGCAGGAAGAAGGGAGGGAATGTTCATCCTCTGACAGCAGCAGGAAGCTGGAGAGGGAGACAAGTGCCTTGCCCAAGGTCACAGGCAGCACCTGAGGCTGCACATGGAGCATCCCCCCTCTCAGCTGCTTTCTGAGGGTGGTGGGACCAGTGTGTGCAGACCTGAGGAGGAATCCAAAGATGCCTTTGTGTCACTGGCAGGCAGGGAGCCTGGAACACACTGAACTATTCTTCACAGAGGCAATTTAATTACCTGCAGGCAGAACGTTCCTGACCCAGGCAGTTCCACCCAAGGCCGGGTATCCTGAGGAACCCAGGAACCTCTCCTGTCCTCCCATCTGTCTGCGACGCCGTTCCCTCCTCTGCCTCATAGTTCTGCTGTTGTGCTCAGTCAGGCAGAAACCTCAGGACAGAGCACACGAGCGTTGTGCAGATCATGCACAGGGGCAGCTGGGCTGAGGGAACACAGAGAACCACGTTGTCGTGGCTTTTCTCTGGTGCTCACACTGCGATGTGGGGAAATCTCATCACTCAGAGGTCAGATCGTCTTCCTAAAATCGGGGGTTCTCCAACTCAGCTGTGGGAGTTCAGGGCAGCAGGTTCATCTCTCGCCTTGCCTTTGTTGGTCAGACAACAGGTAGTGCCCAAACGTGTCAGGTCTGTGCCACTGAGGTTTCTGGGGGAATGGGCAGGTGAAGGGGGAGAAGAAAAGAGCAGTACCTCAAACCCAGGTGTTCCTGCCAGGATTCAAGAGCAGCTTTGTGGACAGCCTTGTGCCAGGTGGAATCAGTAAGTGGATGCCTTAACCCGAAAGCAAAGGAAGGGCACAGCTCATTGCTGGCTTTTGTGTTCCAGCCGTCTCAGGAAGTTCATGTCAAAAATCCTTTGTTTAAAGCCACCCCCTCCCTGCCTGCCTGCTCCAGTGAATGCCAGGATACACTCTGCAGAGTGATGGGAGCAAAATACTTTCATCTCCACTCAAGAGGGAGAAAGGAATTGTTAAGACAAAGTCTGGCCCCAGCAGGAATCCAGACAGCAGAGGCAACGATCACAACTGCTGTTTTTGGACCAAGTCAAGGCCCTTGCCCCTCTGGGCTGCCGTGCCAGCTCCAGATGTAAATCAGCCATGGAGGATTTCAGTGCAGGTCAGGAGAACAGCAGAGGCCAGGGACACCAAAGCCAGATGTGCTGTGGCTTCATGGAACCCTTTGGTCGTGTTTGGGACCTGCAGCTTAGCAGGGTTAGATGCTTCTGTTCAGCGTGACATGTCCACTTCCTAAGGAACGATATCCTGGCAGCAACCTCCCTCCCGAGGGAGCCAGGTCCAGTGGGAAGCATTTTTGCCTGGGCTCCAGTAAGAGAAGTGTTACTCACAGGCTCGTAATTAGCAGAAGCTGGGCTAAACGCTGCTTTTTCAGGGTGGGAGGGTTGAAATCTCCCACTCTCCAGTCCCAAGGGCTGGTCTATGTTTCAGCAGCTGTAAATTTAGTTTAAAAAAAACCAGTTGTTTGTTTTTTTCCCCACACACACACACCCCTCCAATAAAAGGAAGCAAGAGAAAGGGAGCCAGGATGAAATGCTCTCCCCGTCCCCTCGAGAGCAGCGAACCAGAGCATTCTGCTCAGCCTGCAGTTGCTGTGAAGAGGAATGCTGCTATTGCAAAGCGTTCCCAGAGTCCACGGTGCTGGATAACACCCAAGAGACAGAACTGTACTTCCCTTTTCCCGAAGTCTGAATCCAAGAGCCAGGCAGCTGGAGGTCCGGCTCCGCTCAGGAAATACAACCCAGCGGTGCTGGGGGCTGCTGGAACCCAGCCCTCTTTCTACAGCCCAGAATTAAATTACCATTTCCCTGCCAAAGCTCCGGCTAAAAACCTCTGAAAACCACCATCACCAGCCCCAGTTGCCTTGCTTTAACAGAAAGGGAAATTTAACATCAGGATATGCTCCAGGTAGCGCATGTGACAAGCTATAAAATGCTATAAGCTGCCCTGCTCTGAGCCTCTTACACGGGCTGGAATATATTGTATTAGCCCAAAGGGCAAGCTACAATGAATAGACCCATTTTCACGCTGAGGGACCCAGAAAGGAGCAGGCTCAACAGCAGAATCCTGTGTGATAAAGTGCACAAAGGCTGCCATTGAACCGAGGTGTAGGTGAAAGCTGTAATCTGATACAGAATAAACAGGAAACTCCCCTGGACCTGAATAGTCAGGAGGGAATGTGGATCAACACGGAGTGGTCCCCTCCCTCCGTGCTGGCACTGACTGCAGGAAACCCTGAGTCCCTCCTAGGACTCTCCTTGCCAGGAGCATCCTTTAGTGTGCAGCAGATGGTCAATCCATGACCCAGCCTCCTCCCTTACCTTCAGGATCTTGTGCTGGGAGCTGAGGGCCCCGTATCTGTTCATGGAGTCTTGCTGGGAAAAAAAAAAAAAAAAAAAAAAGGAAAAAAAAGGGATTTAACAATGCCATTAGATTCCAGAAAAACCCAGGGCAGGGAGAAAAAATAACCCACAAGAGCACCTGCCCAACCACTTCACACACACGTGCGGGGACCAGCCCACCAAGGTGACCAGCAGAACACGCAGGGCTGGAAAAGAACCATTTCAAACCAGCTCGTTAACTGCACTCTTAATTCACGTCTAGAGTAGCTTTTCCCAGCCTCCAGCTCTGCATCTAGGCCAGGCCCAGCGCTGAAGGAACTGTGCACAGTGACCCCCCCTCCCCGAAGGCTGAGCTCTGCTGGCAGCAGCTGAGGGGGAGGCAGAGAGCAGCAGAGCTGAGCCCGGTCGCCTACACACCCAAATTGCACCATTTAACAAAAAATGGATCACTAGGCAATTGAGGGAGCCTAAAGCAAGCTCTGTAACTAGGGTGCAGCAGCCAGACTAAGCTCAGCTGGCACAAACCAGCAGTGCCGAGGGATATATGTGTGCCCACAGAGGGGTCTGGACCAGTTCAGCAGCTCTGCTCATGCCTTGCCAAGGGTCACGTTCTTCCCCTGTGCCCCCAAGGTTCCACTCTTCACCACAGCACCAACATCTCCTCACAGCAGAGGTGAAAGTCACCACCCCCTGTGCCCAAAGGCTTTGTCCCCAGGGCAGCAGTGGCACCTGAGGGGGCCGCAGCTTGTCCCAGGACGTGCAGGGTTACAAACATCCACTGGGACCTACGTTTGGAGACCTGAAAGCAACGTGGCTGATCCACGGAACAGCACCATGGAAGGGCAAACTAACCCCGGTGCAGACATTTCCACTGCAACCCCCAATCCAATTTATATGATAAATACTCCACATGGAGTGAAATATCACCAGCAAATGAGCACAGGTTAAAAAAATTCGGATATTCACCGCTGAATTTTTCTGGGACAGGCTGACATTGCCCCACCAATGAAGGGGCTAAAAGCCATTCCCCTTCTCCAGCATCTCATCAGCAGATGCTCTGGGAAAGGAATAAATCCAGCCTTATAACCTGAGTGAATGTGACAGACTGTATCCCAGGGATGCATTTCTTCCTAACCCTCACTGAGGAGTCCTTTTCCCTGCTGAATGAGAAGTCCACAGGCAAGTGAAAATCATTTGACAATCCCTGGAGACAGAAAACAATGGATATGCTTTTCCCCACACCACATGGTCTTTCTTCTCCATGTTCCCTGTGGCGTGCCTTGAATTCAGCTTCCCCAGGGCTCTTCTGTACCGTGGAGCAGCAATTCTCCCTTCAGACTGCAGCACAGGGCTCCCCGCTACACCAGGAGCTGGGAATCGTCTCCTTGGCTGTCACACATGGCAGAACAGGCAGAGGAGCAGCTCGAGCACTGCACAGCCTTTCCCTCAGATGAGGCAAATCCTCACACCCCAGCACCTTGCCCAGTGGAGCCAGCCCAAGTTCACCCTGTACCACGCGCACACGGAGCCCCTGGTGCCTCCCAGACAGCAGCCCCGGCCTCCCAGCCCCGGTGGTACCCGGAAAACATTTACCAGCATTACACAGACACTCTGAGGAACAAACCTTACCCACCTTCTCCTTGTTGAGAGCTTCCTGAGCTTCTAACTTATACACTAAAAAATCTGGAAGTGGAAGGAGAGAAGACAGTTTAACGAGCTAGACATCCAAGCACAAGAGGCTAAACTGGTGGCTTTCTGGTTCCTGTTGGATTTCATGGTCTTAAAATATCCTGCATGTTTATGTCTACTTATGTACATCAAGCTCTAATGGATCTGACAGTCTGCATTGTCCATGTGTCGTGGAGGGCAGTGATGCTGATTTCATTAAGCTCTTGTAGAGCTCAGCATCTTCAAATCACTCTTAGAAGAAAGTTGACTCATTTCCAAGAAAAAAACATGGTCCAGTGCCAGGTTTAGCCACCACTTAAAGTGCTCAAACACCACATCCTGGGCACTGTTACTCACAGATTGCACTGAGGACGTGAGTAGGAGTAGGAGAGAACAGAACCTCCCTCCCAGCACCTTCTGCCCACGGGCAATAAACACGTGAGTTCACTGTTCCCCAAGTACAAACCGGGGCTGAGCTTGCCTGGGGGCACTCAGGCACAGCCACACATGGCCCCAGGACAGCCGGGGGGTTGTCTGGCCACTGCTGGGGCACCCCTGCAAGGGACTCACCTTCCTTTGTCTTCTTGTGCTCCCCTCGCTCCTTCTGCAGGGACCGTTCCAGCCGGGACCTGTGCTCGTACACCACTGGGGAGCAGAGAGGGGCACAGCGTGAGAGAAGCCTCACATTTCTTCCCACCTGCTTTTTTCCCTCCCATGTGTTTCCCTCTCCTGTCTGGAGCAGGGGGGGCACACTTGGGCTGGAGACCGTGGATATTCACGACACAACACGCCGGCCTCACCCTGTGTGAATATTTGCACTCAGGCCTTGCTTTGGAGCCCAAATTGTGATGCCCAAGAGCTGCTTTTAGTGGCCAAGGGCTAAACTATGTCTTTGTGGGCCAAGTGCCCAGCCAGGGCTAAGACAGAGCCAGAGCCTTCCAGGTCATGAGCTGCATGCAGGACAGACATTTTCTCCCCTTCCATGGGCTGGCCCTGAGGCCAGTGAGGAAGAACAAGCCAGGCAGCTCCCTGTCCCATCCCACCCGAAACAGCACCTGCACTGTGCACAGGAGCGGAGGAGGGACAGGGATGAGGCTGCTTCGTGCAGCAGCCACGTGACAAATCAAAGCGCCACGGAAGCTTCCTGACGGATGGCGATTTTAATGCACTCTGATGCCTGAATGCAAAGCAAGGGCTCTCCCTGAGCCGCAGCACTCGGCTGGAACAGGCTCCTCAGCCCCCTGGCACAGATGGACACCAGGCCAGAACAGCACTGGGCAGCAAGTCAGAGGGGAGAGGTGATAAAAGAAACCTGCTTCCAGAGCCAGGATCCCACCAGAGCCAAGACCTTTCAGGGGGAAGTCGTGCCGTAACACAGTTCTCCAGGAAAATGAACTAAGTGGTGAGAGGTTTTCATGCATAAAAGAAATGCTAATCCATTCCTAGGTGAAATCTTGTGAAGCAAAGAGTCCCAAGAGACTCGTGCTCTCACTCCAAGTGGATCCACAGAGCCTGCCAGCTCCACTGGGGCCATAATGGAGCAGCAAAGCTCACCTAAATCCTTTGTTACTGTGTCCTCCCTCAGGGAGAAGGAAGAACCAGCGCCCTATGTCTGGAATTCCCATTGTCACAGCCACTTTATATCCTTCCTTCTCTTTGTTACCCTCCCCAGACAACACAGACAGACCCCAATGGTGAAGATGCTTCCCCTGGGCTGGGCCACTCCGTTAAGATTTTCCTCTGGAGCGAAGAAACTCCCATATTCTTCAAACCATTACAGCAGAAATACGTGGTTTCCATCTGGAGGGAGGTTTCCCTTGCAGAGCATCGCTGCTAAAGCCATCACTGCAGCTGTCCAAGTGTCTACTTCATGACAGCTTTATTTTTAGGAACACTTTTCCCAACAGACTACTCAGATGTCACCCTGAGGGCTTCTCCAGCTGAGCACACCCTGGGTGCTCCTTCACTACTTGTTCAAGGAAATTGTCACCTTGAGAACATCAGCCACTTCCCCAAGGATTTGTGAGCTCTGGGCACTCGTGATTCTGCCAGAAGCACCTCACTTTCTTGCAGTCTTATCTAGTAGAGCTCCTGAGGGCAAGTCTTTGATGTGACTGGGAACCTCATGGCAGCAATGAAAAGCATCTGCAGCGATGGGCTGGTGTAAACACCCACAGCCACAGATCCTAATGCTCCGTCTCGGAGCAGAGGAGGCTTCAGGAACAGCTCCACATCATAGGCTGTTTGTTCAGAATTTTAGAACACAAAATCTGGCTCTCCTGGTCCTTTTTTTTTTTCCCCTGTAAGTAACCTCCAATGACTGGGAAAGAAAGTTGTCATCTCTCCTGCCGTTCCTCCAGGTGTCCAGAGCCCAGAGAAGGTGGGTTCAGCTTTACAGAGAGCACTGCACACAGTGGTGTCTCGGCTCGTGGGCCAGGAATTGGACTTTGATGATCCCTGTGGGTCCTTTCCAACTCAGGCTACTCTATAATTCTGTGATTCTCTATTCTATACCTGTCTTCCTGGTGGAACATAGCAACTCATCCAACCAACCTGGCATCGTACAGCTTTGCAGGCAAGGGAGCCAGGAAGTCTTTAACAATTTGCTATTATAAGGGAGAATGGAGGGTGGTGAGCATCTAAATCCTGGGATTCAGCCAGAACTCGGCACTAGGGAACCGTGTCACCTGCTGCCAAATGAGCCAAAATGCAGAATTTGAGGTGCTGAAACAATGAAGGTCCTGGCAGTGCCTTGCTGAAGAGACAGAACGAGATGCACAAGACACAGGAATTGAAGTCACGCAACAAGTGAGTACAGGGCAGGGAGGGAGCCCAGAGCCCCAGCTCCCTGCTCTGCTGTGTACAGCACCAGAGCACTGACACCAGAGCCACAGCCAGACGGGCCAGACAGCCCTGCAATGCAAGTCTTCCATGAACTGGCTCCTCTCTGCCAGTCACCAGGATTCTCCCACCAGCCAGATCCAAAAAAGAAGCCTTGCCTTTGTTAAATTTGTTGGACGAGCAAGTGTCTTCTCAAAATAAAAAAGGGTAGCCATGGCAACAACTGTATTTAGGAATAGGAGGGGGGTTAGAAACCCCAGCAACAAGCTACAGCTCTGCCATTCAAACATATTTGGGTGGAAAATACACAAGCCTGGCTCAGTTGCTGGCTTGAGCCTGTTGTTGCCAAAGCTGGGGTTCCCTGAGGCTACCACTGTCATCTTATTCCCTGAAGAACCAGCCCCTCTCTCCAAGAGGAGCATGAGATGCTGACACACCAGGAAGGAATGTGGGTTAACTTCTGCCCTGCTGATCTTTGCATCTCCCAAACCCAGGATGCAGGTGGCAATCGTGGCTGGGACTGAGCAACACGTGAGGCATTTGACTGCCTGGTAGAAGGAATGGAAACAGCCATAAGATAGTAGCAGTTAACCTAAAGACACATCAGATCCCTTTCCAAGACTGATTGGTTTTTTTTAAAGCATGTTTCCTGGAGAGGAGCTCACCACACTCTGCTCTGGCTGTTTACAAACAGAAATACACAGCCCTGGGCTCAAGCAGCCCTTGGAGGATGTTACATTTGCATCACAACACTGCACACAGAACCAGAGAAGATTTAACTCTGAAAGACATAAACGTTGAGCCACAGATCTGCAGAATTCCTCAGCGATACAGGCTCTGGAAACAGTATCCCTGCATAGGTCCACAGAGGTCGTGATGGATACCCTGTATTTGATCTTAGCCTGAGGAAGGGCTCCAATGGAAACACTGAGATCTCTTGTTAGAGAAAAAGAAAAAAGGGTTAAATGCATTTCCTGACCTTGAGTAGAACCACAGCAAACAGAATTTTGTCCACATAAAATTCATTCTGTGGGCACCCGGCTCCAGCCCATCCTCCAGCACTACACACCCAAGTGCTGGCGCCCCGGAGTGGATTCCCACCAAACCTCTCCACAGGGAGCTCAGCAAATCCCTCTGGAGACTCCAAATCTGATGACAGCTGCTGGAAACGTCGCTCTGGCAGATGCGCTGAGGCTGGGATGACAGACTAGACAAAGGAGGTAAGAGTTCGTGGATGGAGTAACGTGTGTCCTCAGCCTTCCCTGCCGAGATCTGCCCGTGGGCTAAAATGACATTTTCCCACAGTTGGGCATATATGGAAGGAGGACAACTGAGGGGAGAAAGGGGCAGGAGGAATATTCACACTGTGTTTGCCTTCCAGTCTCCGGCAGCTCTTGCCAGAGGAGCCAAGTGCTGGTCAGCGGGCTCAGAAAAGCCAATTCTTCCTCCTCCTCCTCCTCCTCCTCCTCCCCCCTCTCTAGGGACCGTGTGCCGCGGCATCCACCAGCCCCAAACATGCCGGCAAGACTTTTGTAGTCACGGATCAGCCTCTTGAGAAGAAGGTGGGCTTGTTTCCTTGCGAAGGCAATGGGCAGCACAGTGTGGCAACAAACTTTACTGAAGGATCCCTTCCCTCTCCCTTCACTTCCCGGACAGACACAGGGCAGAGAGTGGAGCCACATCTCGGAGCCTGCCCAGCCAGCCCCTGCGAGCCCTGTCGGCGCTGGTGCTGCTTCACAGAGGTTTAATTTTTGCAGCCAAAGGGAGAAGAAATGGAACAGACGTGACGCAGCTGAACTCGCCCATCCGACACGCTCCCTCTCCCCTCGCTGCGAGAAGCAATTCAGACTCACGGTTGTTCTGATTCCAGACAGCCACGGGGGGAAGGAAACGGGCACAACATCGTAGAGCTCTTTACAGCCAAAAGCTGAACATGCCCAAGGCACCCCGCTTGCGGCTGGGCAGCAAAGCCACCGGCAGGTAATGATGGGAGCGAGGGAAGTTCAGGCAGAGTGTGCACACGCAGACACGCACAGAGCGGGTCACTCACCTTGGAGCTGCGCTGACAGCGCTTCCTGCTGCTGTTTGTATTTCTGGGCCAGGGCTTCTGCGTTCCGCACCTTCTGCTGCAAATGGTTGTAGAGGAAAACTCCGGAGCCCAGGCACGCCACGGTGACCAGGCAGAAGGCGGTCTGCAGGAGCCCCTTCTGCCTCCTGGAGCACATGCCGGTGCCCATGGTGGGGCCGGAGCACGGCGATGCGGCGCTGCCTCGCCGGCGCTGCTAAACCATCTGGTTAAATTTGCCCAGCAGCCCCTTTCTTCCGCAAATTCGCAGATCCCTCTGGAAGATGCGATCCGAGTCTCGCCTTCTCTCCTTCCCAGCGCTCAGAGCAGCGGGAGAGGCTCCAGCCGCGCTCTATTCCCGGCTGTCCATCGCGGAGCGCCGCAGCTCCCGGCCGGGGTCCGAGCGGAGCGGCCGCGGGAGCATCCTCGGGATGCGGGGACCGGGGGGCGGCCCGGGGGAGGCTGCGGGGCGAGGGCAGCCGGCGGAAGGGAGAGAGCAGGAGCAGGAGAAGCAGGAGGAGCAGCGGGAGGAGGAGGAAAACTTTTGCTTCCCATGTGCTGCAGCGGCCGGGGGGGCGGGAAGGGGGTACCGCCGCCTTTGGCTCTTCCCACCTCCCCCGCTGGAGCAGCGGGCGGAAAAAATAACCCGGCGGCAGGAGAAGCCCTTGGGCCCCCTCCCCGCGGCTCCCGGGAGGAAGCGGCGGCACCGGGAGCCGGGAGCCGGGCCAGGAGAGCGGCGGCGGTGGCATCCGGGCTGCGGCGGCGGCGAGTCCGCCCTCCGAGGCGGGAGGGGCCGGGGGGGAGCGGGGGGACCGCAGCGCCCCGAGCCCCTGGGGACACCCGGGGACACCCGTGGGGGACCCGCTGCGCCTGCCCCGGTGGTGCAGGGGGGTCCCACCCGTTTTCTTCCGCGGAGGAAGCTGCACCGCCGCCCCCAGCCCAGCCTTGAGCCCCCGACCTCTCCCACGGGCGTGTTTTCCCCTCCCTGATCCACAGGAGCGGCCACACCCACAGCCGGGGCTGCCGGCACCTGTTGGGAACGGGAGGTGGTTGCGGGACACGGGAGGGCATCCTCACGTGAGCACTTTAAAACCGGCGGGGGTTGAAGGGCTGCGGTTTCTCCCCGCTAAAATACGAGCCGATAAAGGCGTGAGAACAGCGCGGGGAGAAGGATGTGAGCGGCTTTTCCACACACTCACGGAACGGTTTGAATCGGAAGGGACCTTAAAGCCCATCCTGTTCTACCCCCTGGGACACCTTCCACCAGGCCAGGTTGCTCCAAGCCCCAGCCAGCCTGGCCTTGGACACTTTCAGGGATGGGGGATTCCAAGGTCAGCCCTGAATTTTGGGAAGCTGAATGCCAGTTTCAGCGCAGGGCTCCTGCGAGCGAACGACTGCAGGAGATTCCTCCGAGACCAAAGGTGCCAGCACAGGAAGCTCAGGCTGTCTATGTAGTTCCAAGAGTGGCCCACCGAGTGCACTTGGGAGACAAGACGAGGGGTCAGGGCTTTCTTCCCCGGGTGGAAGGGCTGTCGTTCACTTGCAGGAGCGTTGCTCTGAAATTGGGCTGTTCCACCCGGGAAAGAAAGCCCTGACCCTCTCACGTGCACTTGCTGGGCCACTCCATGGACAGCAAGAGCTTTCTGTGCTGGCACTTTTTGCCTGGGAGGAATCTTGCCGTTCCTGGCAGCTGAGCCTCTCCTAAGCACCTGCCTTTAGAGTGGGCTGTTCTCTGCTGGCAGAACCCAACAGGTGTGTGATGCACAAGGTGACCAGATGCTCCCCAAAGGTCCCTTCCAATCCAAACCGTTCCATGATTCTGCCCTTCATGGCACAGACAAAGCCTTGCCCGTGCTCTGAGCTCAGATCTATTTAAGACCCCCGCATTTATAACGACTCTTGCCTGCACCAACAGTCTCACTGATAGGTTGCTTCACCTCTCAGCTCACCAGGATTTTTCCCCTGGAATCCTGCCAAGTTCCATATTTCAGGCATCCGGGGAATAAGCAACAATCATAACAATTCTTCATCAGCAATTCCCCTCTAGGAATCATGTGTGGTTTTATAAATGTTAATCAGAGGAGCTTTACAGCACTGCAGGGAATTTAGCTGAGCGGCGTTTCTGTCACCCGAATTTGTTGATGGGAAAACTGAGGCACAGCAATTCCTGTAAGGTTACAGTTTATCCAAAGACACTTTTTTAGGGTGTTTCCCCCCCCACCCCCAAAGTATTTGAAGTGGATTTGAGGTGTCTGCCAGACCTTGGGTGAGGTGAGCCTGCTGGAAATGGGATGATTTGGCTGGTGGTCCTGGCTCTGGGTACAGCTTCCAGAAAACATTCCAGGCTTTCCTTAGTGAATTGATTGATTATTTCAGGCTTACTGCTTAGCTCTTTCTTTCAGAATAGCACTGATGGGATGTTCCATGCAGACTTTGTCTCCCATGGATCACCTGCACGTAGGACCAGGGATAACCTGATTCACATCTCTCAGTTCCAGACAGTCCACCTTCCCTGTCCCACCCTGTCTTTACACAAACGTCCTGGGGGGTTGTTGGATGCTCCAGCATCTCTTCAGGCCTTTTGTCAGGAGCTGGAATGTCTTTTGTCTGCATCCTCACGACTGAGCAGGCAGCCCAAGGGATGAGGTGTTTGAGTCTCAGTTTTGCCTCTATTCAGCACATTCTTTGGGTTTTTTTTTTCTCCTGCTCTCATTAATTACTTCCTGATGTGCTGGTTGCTGCCTGAGGAACACTGGGAATTTCTGAGGCTTTGACAGAGAGGAGCCTGGAAAAGGTTAAAATCCTGAATTAGGGAATGTTTATCTAGAGAAAGGTTTGATTGACAGAATTTCTGGGATCAAGCACTTTACTCCTCTACACTGCAACAAAGGCAGTTACAGATTTAATTCTGTATTTCTGCACCAGATCTAGGGCCAGATGAATTGTACAGTCATGGTTAGAGCCGCAGGCTTTGCTTCTTGGCCAGCATTTGTGTGATTCAGAGGATTCTTCCTTGTGCAAATTACTACAACATCCCACATCTCTACAGGTCCTCTGCCACCAGGCACAAGCATTTTTAGGAAGATATAGAGGAGGGAGAACCCTGAGCTAAACAAATGGGCCATAGGTGACAGAGCTCCCTTCAAATCCAACTCAAAATGCTTTGTGCCTCGGAGATTATCTGATCATCCCCTTTTGCTCCCTCTAATCCAGTGGGTGATCACATCTGATGACAGCTTTGAAATAATAATCTGAGCAAAGCAAGCAGTTCCCATGGGAAAGCTCTGACTGGATGTGCCTGTAGAGAAAATGCCACTCTTTCCCCTTGCAGAACAAACCAGGAGTATTAACCATCTGTGCAAGTACTGCAGTCCTGGAGAGCTCCATCCTTTTAATGGGAGCTTTGGGTTTCATAGCAGGCGTTTAATCGGCCGGGGCAGTGTTTTCAGCCAGGTTATGTAAATGCTGCCGAGAAACGGCGTGTCTGAAAAAGATGGATGTAAGGAATGTGAGGGCAGGAGGCAGAGGGGAGGTTGGATTGTTTAGGGGTTGCAGTTTCGCACAGCAGTGTTTTGTCAACCTGCTGATGCAACTGGCAGCATCCACAACCCTTGGAAATTGGACAGTGCTACCCTAGAGGCTTTGCTGGGGCTTGGATGTGCATTCCAGGGAGATCCACTCTGGGAATCCAGTGCACAAATGTGGGAGGGAACAGGCTGAGCAGGAGAGGAGTTTGAGGCAGGAGTCCAGAGAATGAGAAATGACAGGCACAAATGTTGAAAAGATAAAGTGTTCTCAAGTGGGCATCTGTATGTGCATGAATTTAGAGCACGAGAAGGACCTGCCAGCGCTCCTGGAGGTGCCTGCCCTTTCCCCACACAGAAATTCCCAAGGAATGTCTTAGAGGAGCAAAAATACCCTAAATTAAACCATTCCTAGGGACGGGTCTCATCCCTGTGTCTCCAAGGTTAAGGGGCGGGAAAGCTGAGCCATTCCTTCCTTCCCATAACGAGGAGTGACAGCTTCTAATTAGGATTCATTAGAGCTGCTGACGGGACCATTCCTCAGGATGCCTTGTTGGAATTATTCTCCATCTCACGATGCCATGTTGGATCAGCACTCTCCCTCCTCTTCCCCAGGACCTGAGAATGTGCTTTGAGTCGTCTCAGTGCTGTGCCTAAAAGTGGGGATATGGGACCTTGTGAACCCTTGATGCTCTCACAGCCCTGTCAGACCTCGGGGACAAGCACTGAGCAAACTGCGGGCATGGCCACAACACAGGAGAATGGGAACAGGGGAGCAAAATGAGCATAAACCTTGTCTTTTTGACAGGGTTCTGGGGGCAAACTCATCACCTAGAAGAGTATTAGAAACTGGAGTGCAAGGGGAATTATGTTACATCCACAATTACCAGAAGATGCCTGGATATTTTGGCATGTCATGTGGTGCTCGCCTTAAAACATCAGCTCCCAGAGTCAAAGTATTATGAGAGAAACTCATTATTCTTTCAAAAAACAATCTTTATTCCAAGAACTTACAGTGCAGAAAACCTCCACCCTGTGAGCTATTGCACCTTAATTCCTTTGGAAAAAGAAAGCATCTCTGCCTTTTAGTTCCACCTCATCTTTCACTCTTTGGAGTGGAAATCTTCCTGTGGAGGATATTTTGCCCTGAATCCTGAACCGGTCTGTGATTTGGGTCAGTTTTAATCCAAAGCAACGAGAATTGGATTCAAAGGGACAAAACCGAACAAGGGGGAGCAAAGAACATATTCTGCATGGAAAATGCACCACAGCACAGCAACAGCCCTGTGACTGCACTGCCTGTTTGCTTTCAGTGTCACTCACGAAGCCGTTTAAAGGGAAGCCAAGGCCCTTGAAATATGTGCAAAGCCTTTACTGCCTTTCCAAGGAACAGACATTTTTATTAGAGCCAGGGAACATTCCAGCTTCCAAAGGTAATAAAAATGCAGGGTGCCAGAAGACGATAGCAAACTAGCAAAGGGGGTTTTGCCTGGTTGAACTGAAGGGCCCTGAAGGATTCTGACCCCACGCTCTGCTCAGCCCCGAAGCATCAGGCAGCCAAGCATAGGGTGGTAGTTGGCTCCTCTTCTTTCCCTGGATCCTTTTGTCTCCATGTCAAGTTGAAGGCAGAGGTGCCAGGAGAAGTCTTTGCACGTGGTTAACATGGATAAAGCCTCAGCTGTCCATTCCAGAGAAGCATGAGTGGAAAAAGGTGGTTGAACTGGAGGGAAGCCAGTGAGGCAGTGGGTAAAGCCCTGCCCACGGCAGAAGAGCTTGGCAGGACTAATCACAGCCTGCTGGGCTCACCCACAGATATGAGCCTTATTCATCCAAGAGCGCAGGAATTTATCTCCAGGATTTCAGTCTCCTTCTCTTCCTCACGGGCTCTGTTCTGCCTGGAGAGAAATTGTGCCACAGGGAGAACACTGGCACTCGCACTGAAGTTTTTCTCCCTACATGAGCCACCGAGCTTTACGAAGTCCAGTGTTACCGTTCAACGGATAACATCTGCTTCAAACTCCCTGTGTTCAACTCACCTGCTGCAACACGGGCTGGGGAAGGACTCTAGACACGAGTCTGACCAAGACAGCACACCATTCTGCAGTTCTTTCCAGCACCTCTGTGTTGCTGGGCTTTATTTCTACCTTTTCATGAAGTAACCCAGCAAGGCACTACTCTACACACCACAAAACGTCGCTCCCTGCGTTTATCTCGCAATACACGTTTCAGGAAGCCTGCATCAGCCACAGCATTCTGGATCACCCAACAGTTTCTCTCACCTGTACCTGCAAAGGTACAGACATTTTCCTTGCTGTGGGTGATTTCTCACTGTATTCTTGAGGGGGATTTGCTGGGAAAAGCAGAGAACCTTTCAGTTGTATTCCCATGTGAGTGGCTGGCTTAGCCAAGGCTGAGCAGGGAGTGCACTCCCCAGACAAACAGGTGATGGTGGGAGGAGAAGCCCTCGGCGTGGAGCTGGCACAGAACACTCAGCAGCGGATCTGCATGTTCTGCTTCCTCCCCCAGGATTTTCTGCTGCGCCATGTGGCACCTTGGGATGACACAGAGATGTGAATTCCTCATGATCTCGCTCCAGTGTTTTTTTCCAGGGAAAGACTCGTGCCTGCACAAGCATTCTCTTGGAGTCAGGCAGCCTCCTCAGCTGGACACAGGGCTGCTTTGTTTTACTCTGGCTTTGGTTTTGTGCTATTCAGATAAATATGTGATACATCAAGCTGGAAAGACCATTTGTGAGCAACTTCAGCTGCCATCCCTGCTTGTGAGGTGTCAGCCAGGGGGATTTCTGGCTGGTTTTTAGTACCCCCATAAGCCAAGAGCTTAAGTCATCTCTGCTTTGTCACTGTGTGTCAACTGTAGCCACCGACAGATTTATGGTGAGATTTTATATACTGCTTAATCACTGCAGATTTTAAATAGAATAGACTTTCCTGAATCATGTATTTGGTTCTGCAGATTTCACTCAGCATTTTTGCTGCACACAGATAAGGGGAACACAGCCTAAATGTATTGACCACAGAGATGTTGAGTCTGAGGCCCACATCTCTTTGCAGAACAAGAGGATCCACCACTCAGACTGTCTGGGAATCCTCCTGAGGTCTTCAGGAGCTTCCTTCCAGGTGTACATGGCATGGAAGGAATACGTTTAATAGTGAGACTTGAACAGAGAGAACAACATGGAGCTATAAAAATGGAAATCAGCTCCTGTTCTACAGCAACCTGTCAGAAATTCTCTCCATGGCCAGAAATCAAGTTGACAACAAGCTAATTGCAGACAGACCTCTAAACAGGAGAAGTTGTTACCCACCTGTATTTCCAGCTCTGCGTGTCTGACCAGCCCAGAAGTGTTAGAGCACATTGTTTATTTGCCCCCCTGCACACATACTGTGGCTGTGTTTGGAGCTCAGATCTGCAGAAGTGCCTGTGACTCTCAGATCCTGTGGCTGGAGGCACAGGCAGCCAATTTGGCTTGCAGGCCCTCAGCTCCTGCACAACAATGCACGTCCTGGCCAGTGCTGCCTGCAAAGTCAACCTCAAGGAGCACAAACTCTGCTTCTTACATAACACTAAATAATGAACCCTGTGGAAAATGACTCTCCCAGCCCTCTTTATGTCCTTTAGACAAGAAAAAAAGCCCCTTTAGGGCAGAGTAATTCAAGCCCCTCTTCTCCAGATGATGAGCTGATGGTTAGTGAGCTGCCTGTTAGGTTTAGTCCTACAGTGCACTGAAAACACCCTGAGGAACAAGGCACAGGACAATTATGCTGAGGTTCCAGCTTTTTCTCTAGGAAACACTGCCAGTTATTCCCCTCTTCCTCTGCTCTTTTTTATTTACCACTGGCATGTCCTCCCTACCTCCAGTTCAGCACAAAGGGACGCTGCAGTGTCTCACCTTCCCCACTGCAGTTTCCTCCCACCAGATTTCATATCTGGGGTATGGATAGAAAAGAGTGACATGAACCAACTTGGAATCTCCTCCCCTGGGCACCACAGGGACAGTCGGGAGAGGGAGACTGGGCTCTGGCAGGGGAATGAGGGGATGACCAGCATTACGACGCCTCCTACCCCAACATCCCGCAGCAAAGATGGAACGTCCCTTCCGAGACCCTCCCAGAGCTCCCGGATTTCACGGTCCGGGTTTGCAGCTGCTGCAGGAGCCGCTGTTTGCAGAGATCTCCAACCCTGGGCGTGCCAGGGGCTCCCGGTTCACGGAGGGCTGGAAGGGTGGGGCTGTGGCGTGCGCGTTTACTTTTACTAAAGATTAACTGGGTTTTCAGGCAGGACCTGGCAACATTTACAGCACGGGCACTATTCATAGAAGGGTTGTGTGCACAGTGCAGCCAGGGAGGCACAAGGACCCAGCTCCCCTTAGTGCAGGGAGGAACAAAGCCAATCATTCCTTACAGAACTCGACCCCAGGTACATGAGTAAGTTGCCTGAATAACTGCAGGAGAAGGGGAAAAAAGGGAGGATTAGTTCCCTTGTCTACTCTGTGGCTGGGACCACACTCAGCTCTGGTGTAATCCCACTGATTTCACTGCAGTCACACTTGGGATCACTTTGGGATTTTGAAGGCTACATTAATGCAGCAGGAGGATGCTGCAGTCACAGGCTTCCCCAAGCATTAGCATTCTGAGGTGGTAGAAATTCATCCCATAATACAGCGCTGAGAATTTGAAAATAATAAAGAAGCCAAGATGCCTGCTGTCACCATTGCCAGCTAATTATAGCAGCACGGACAGGCTTCCCTTGCAGAATTCCATATGCTGTATTCCTCCAGCACAATAAATAAACCATATTAAAGAGGGGAGGCTGAGAAGACATCCCTGATTTTGAAACCCTTTAACCATGAAGTTAGATGAAGTCCTTGAATGGAAACACGCCTATTTTTCTTACATATAGGTTTTTTTCTCAGGCTCTAGATGTGCTTCAGTGGAAGTGGGCAGAGGGCAGGGGGAGAACTTGACATTTAGCAATTTACTAGGAGTCTCCTTACTTAGATTCCTCCACTCAACCCTGGGCTTTAGGCACAGCCACCCCAGAATTCAGCCAGTCTTCCACCTGGCTGGAGGAAACACGTTGATCCAGTTTTCCTGTTTTTCAGTGATGCCAAGCATTGGATGGGTCCTGTCTTAGAAATTGTCTGGAGCAGCCATGGTAGGAAGAGGGGGCTCCAAATTCACTGCAAACAGCAGAACTGCTGGCACAGGTGATTATCTCACACAGGGAGATTGTCTGTCACTCACCCGCTACAACTGCTCTTAATTATTCTTCCTGGTACATTTTCCAGTTGTTTTACAGTGCTAAAAGTTGTTGGAAAGGAATAAAGAGGAATTCCTCCCGGGTTTGGGTTCTGTTAAGCCGTGGTTCCATTTGCTTCAGAGGAGAGACCTAAATCTGAATTTAGGTCTGAATTGCTGAATTCAGTCTGAACTGGATTTCCTCAAAGTTAATTCCCAAAGCTGGGCACTGGATGTAGGTCACTTTTCTTTGTTCTGAGGCTGAGCTGAGCTATAAATACCACTCGTTTTCCTCTAAAAAGTGGAAGCACACATACCCTTGCTGTTCTTATCCAGGTCAGTGCCTCCGAAGGCAGCGCCACAGGGTGTGACTGTAACATCCGTGCAGGATCCAGGGAAAGCTGCTGCTTCCAGGCTCTGCTTTCAAGGAGGCAATTCTCTGGCCCAATTTTCCCACGTACGAATTCCTGTATTAAGCATGCAAAATAGCACTGCGGGACGCAGTTCTTGGGGAGAGTGTCCTTCTACACCCAAAGACATTTTGGACAACCCGTTTTTTTCCCATGTACAGTTCACCTTCAGAGAGCATCACTCGATTCCTGCTGCTGGCGTTGCCATCACACAGGGACCGACCTCGGCGGCCCGAGTTCTCCAAGTGCCGCGCCAGGAAGCTGCAAAATGTTAAGGAGGCTTCCTTTGGGGAGAAAAAAAAAGCAGGTTAACAGGGCTAAATCCGTATGGCCTGGTTGACCCTGGAGCGTCTTCCATGGCCGATGGAAGGCGCTTCACCAGAAGCCTAAGAAATAGTCGGCGGATATTTCTGTGTAACAGCGGCATCCAGTGGGCAAAGAAGGATTCCTGGTAATGTCTTTGAAAAACCAGGATAGGGGCACGCGAGAGCAGAGGTTTCTCTCCCACACCCAGTGCTGTGCAACTCCAGCCCGCTGCAGTAAAACATTACAATGTCCGAGTTTTCCCTAACACCCAACGTGAGTTTTCATTGCTGCATTTTAACCTAGTAATTTTGGGCTGCTGACGCCCGAGAAGGTGCCTTCACAAACAGTCTAACACACTTTTCCAATTTTTTAATTTTTTCTCAGAGAGATTAGCTGGAAAAAAACCCAAAAGAAACAACCTGACACAACTGAGAGCCTGGGCATGCAAGTTCACGTTTACAACGAGGACCAGCAGAAGGAGGGCCTAAGTTATCTCTGTATTTATTCAGTGAGCCCAGAAGCAGGTGCTCTGGATGTGAATGGATCTTGTCAGACAACTGATGTTGGCTGTACTCCCCTACCTCCAATGTATTTCTACATTTACACTGACAAAAATCCGCCTGGATAGAAGCAAGCTGAGGGAGGGGAGCACCAGTGCAGGCTCAGATCCACTTACCACCTTCCCAAACCCTTCCCAGCCCTCAGTCTTCACCTCCTGGCCAAAGGGTGGCACAAAATGCAGTTGTGGTCAGGGCCAAGGCAAATCAATTCATCATTTCACGTGTTCCCAGTCAGCCCAACGTGTGTTTAACTGGCCTGGCCAACATCACTTTTGCGCAACACAGAGGACAAGGGACACCGAGTCCTCCCATTTGGTTTTATCAAATGGCAGTGACAAGCTTGGTTTTGGACAGGTCCTTTGTACCCTGCAGGCATAAAACTTAAAGTAACAGCTACTCTGCTGTGGCACTGCCTCAGAAATTTGTTCTCTTCACTCTCCATGAGCTCCAGGCAACGCTGCTGCCTGATGTCTTTGTCTCCTCTGATTTTAGGGCTCTGATAGTGTTCCTGATTGGCAAGAGGGGTTGGCACATGTGATATTTCTTTGTGACCTTGCTGCCATATTCCTGTTGTGAGTGCAGGGTGTTACCCTGGCAAGGTCTTACCTCACCTAGCCAGCATGTTTTCAAGGTGTCTCTGACCTCAGCAGGGGTAGGGCCAGTTGACTGTGTGTGTCCTAGCCCAGATAGGAGAGGTTTACAAGAACACTGTCATCAGTATCGTCATCAGGGATGTGATACAAACTTCTAAATTGCCTCTGAAAGTCAATATAAACACAGTAGTAACTTGTGCTTTTGGGTTCAAGGGCAGGCTGGAGGGAGCTCTGAGCAACCTGGTCTAATGGAAGGCAGAACTGGATGATCTCTAAGGTCCCTTCCAACCCAAACCTTTCCATGATTCCATAGTTCTACAGTCCAGGCATTCAGACTGCTATGTGATGGCACTTAATCTCATCCAGGCAGAAGGCTGGGGGCAGGCAGTGGGAAGGGGATTTCAAAGCTTTCCTGGGCACCTGCCAAACAAGGACACAAAGTTCATAGATTTAGGGAATGGTTTGGGTTGGAAGGGGCCTTAAAGCTCATCCTCTTCCACCACTTGCCATGGGCAGGGACACCTTCCACCATCCCAGGCTGCTCCAACCCAGCCTTGGACATTTCTAGGGATGGAGCAGCCACAGCTTCTCTGGGCAACCTGTGCCAGGGCCTCCCCACCCTCCCAGCCAAGAATTCCTTCCTAATATCCAGTTTTCCTAACATCCAACTTCCCGATGTCCTACTCCTTCCTTTCCTTCCTAATACCCCGTTTCCTTCCTTAACATCCCATTTCCTCCTCAATATACAAACCCAACCCGCTCCCTTTCACCTCGAGCCCACCGAACCCATGACCTACTGGACCATCATCATCATGGCCAGGCTTCGCAAATGAAGGTTAGGGAAGGACTCTACCCACGCTTGCTACAAGCACGTTGGTGGCTAAAGAGGCCAATGCAAGACAGACAAGTCCAGTTGCAAAGGGCACAGCGGAAAGTCTCCTTTGGTGGTACGGGCAAGACTCGGTTCTTTCTGCACTGTCTTTTCTCCTCAGAAATGATTCTGCGGGTGATCTCAAAAGAGGCAGCAGCATTACAGATGCTCCCGATCGGGGGCCAGGGTAGACCAATGATGGTGGTCGATATGGCCGAGGCTGAGATGTTGTTTCAGGGAGAACCTACTGGACCAAGCCATCCACAGTCTGGTAACCGCGGTGGTGTTGGATCAAGGGTTGGACCTGATGATCTCAGAGGTCCTTTCCGACCCGTCTGATTCTATGATTCTATGATCCTAAAACCGCCCCGGAGCCCCAAACCCTCGTTTCACCAACAACCGCACGTTCCCCCCTCCCAGGGCCGCCCCTCCATCCCACCCTCCGCGGCGCCGGGCGGTGCCCGCGGTCTCCCCGGGGGCTCCCGGGAGTTGTAGTCGGCGGTGCCCGGAGCGGGCCGGGCGGGACTACGGCTCCCGTCGTGCCGCCGGCGGGCGGAGCGGGCGGGGCGGCCCCGGGGTCG
>VXAY01005116.1:79346-91998 GCA_013399855.1 Oxyruncus cristatus | reverse complement strand
CCCGCTCTCCGTGCGCTGCCGCCTGAGCCCTTTTCCCCTGCTGTTCTCTCCCCCAGCCCAGCCCAGGCCGCTCCGGAGCAGCTGCCGCTGCTCCGAGGATGAAGCAGGGAAGGAAGGCAGGCGGAGCGGCCGCTGGATAAGGACCCTTGGAATTCTCCGCTCTCCCCGCGCTCTCAGGTAGGTGCGTGGTTTTCCCTGTTTTTTTTTTTTCCCCCCGCACGGGTTAAGCCGGGATCGGCGCTGCCGGTGCCCCGCTTGGCCGCCTTTAGGCGGGGTTGGGGCCGCGGTGGGGCGAGCCCGCTCGCTCCTGCCCCATTTTCCTTCCTCCCGGCCGCCCTGGAGGATGCGAGCACACGTCCTGCTCCCGAGCAGGTACTGCGGGCAGGTGCTCGCTTGCGGAGGTGAGACCTGGGACAGTGCCGGGGGTTCCTCGGGGGCGCTCCGTGCCCCTGCAGCCTGTGCCGGCTGTAGCTCGGCTCCGAAGCACACGTGGGTTTTTCCCTCTCCCGTGTTTCTGTGATATTTGCCATCTTCCTGGTCTGACGAAGAGGCATGGACGCAAGGGCCGAACTCAAACCCGGAGAAGTTGGTGCAGGTGCCCTGGAAGCACTAAATGTGTTTGCTCTGATTTCCCTGCAGACGCTCGGCTGCAGAATTACTTTGTGAATGTGACAAATTCCAATTTCCACCTCACTGAGAAGCAAGTGAGCTCTGGCTCACCTTCATGGAGGTCACTTGAGCTTGGCTTTACTGCTCAACCTTCTCTCCTTTTGGCTAAGAGCCTTATTACATCCTCTGCACTTCTCTGTTGCTATAGGAGGAGTTTATGTGGCTCAAATGAGATACCGTTTTTATTTCTCCTCTCCTTAGCAGCTCCTTGGTCTCCTAAAACTGCTTCCTATGACGAATGATGCAATTGTTCATCCTTCTAGGACCTTCCTCTGTACTTGATTACCTGTTGAATTTTTCATTCGTAGTTTCAGAGTATAGATGGGTGAATTGTCAAAGGGTTCACTTACTGTAAATAACCCACATTGTTATAAGTGGAATGATGCTGTGTGACATGTTGATAATGGAAATTGGAAAGGGAAAGCTTCAGTAGCTTTGGCAGAGCTAGAGAAGGTCTTGCCCTCTTTTGGGCTTCACTTTCTGCTCCAAGTTGTAGCTGTCTAGGATTGAGTCTGGAGCAGGTAACTTCTGTTGGGGTGGTGATGATTCCCTTCAAGAAGTTCCTTTCCAGCTAACAGGGCAGTAGGTGGGGTGTCTCAGCTCCACCACTGATGTATTTTCAGTACCTTATGCCTGTTTACTGTACTAATCTCGTCTGTTTCTGTGGTGGAAGGATGTAAATTCCTTTATTGGATTGAAGTGTGGCTGCAGCTTATTAACAGCTTCTCTTTTTTGGGTTTCACAAAGGTAAATGTGTTTGCCATCCCTTCCTCTGTGCACAGCACAGCTCTCTGAGTCACTGACACGAGAAGAATCTTCATACTTGTGTGATATTTGGCTTGGCTCAATTCTCTGCTTATTCTGATATTGCTGTATAGCATCATATGTTTTGACATTTATTTTGAGAGCATGTCTGAAGCTCCGTGGCTGGGAAAATCCTGTGCCAAATTCATGAATAAAGAATCTGTTATTTTCCTGCTTTGGTCTGCAGTGGCCATGATCCACTGCTGGGGTTGTCTGGAAGAGCTGGGAGGCCATGCACAGCCCCTTGCCACTGAAGCTTGGACAAATGTCTTGGAAGTTGCAAAACCTGTGGAAGTACTACAAGTGTGGTGGTTGCTGTTGTCTCCTTCCTTTTTTACTTGGCAAGGGGTATGTCCATGGCCACCTGAACTGCCTTGGTCAAGAAGTGGGTGGCTACAGGACCCCCATGGGCTGTTCAGAGCTGTGACAGTTGTCTCTGAAACAGGCTTGTCTTGTGCCTTGTGTTTGTGTAGCATTGCTGTTATCAGTGGTACTGGTTGCTCACAGAGACCAGTTCTGGCTTCTCTGAAGTTGAAAGCTTTCTCCAGCTCTCTGAGGTCGTGTTGTCCCTGCCTGTTCCCATCAAATCTGTTTGCCTTGCTCATCATCTCTGCTGCAGAACTGCTCCTGGGCCCTGGCAGGACTCAGGGATGAATGTCACCGTACCTCTCACAGCAGTACTGATCATGCCCTTTCATTCTCAGTTGCTGTTTTCCAGGGATCCAGGAATAGAATGGAAAGTCCTGTGAGCAGGCAATCTGAGTTCTAGTTGTTTTTCAAGGATTCTCTTAATTCATGGCTTATCAAGGTCATTTTTGGAGGGGCCGAAGTGTTGTAATATGATGTGCTCAGAGGGAGACCAGCACACTTTTCAATACACTCACACTAAAAGCTCTGATAGGAGAGAGATCATTGGATACTCTTCTCTTCTTAAGCAAAGAGAAAGTGGAGTTTCTCGTTTCTTGGGAGACTTACAGGATTTAAATATTTCTTTTCCCTCTGTAATGAGAGTTGTAGTGGTAGTTGAAATTTCCAGGAACACAGAAAAAGTCTTTCAGCACTTAGACTGGAAAATCAGTGACTGGACAGTCAGTGGCTTGATCTTACTCATCCACATTCCCTGATGTGACCCCAAGGAATGCAGGGATGCCTCCTGGATCATGGGTTGGTACTTTCTTCTTTCCTGTAACCAGTATGGGCCAGGCTGTGGAGAGCAGAGTGTGGAGCTGGGATGTGTGAGCTGTGCTCCTGTGCTCTTTAGAGTGCTCAGAGCAAAAAGGTGACGTGTGTAATTGCAAAATGCACGAACTTGTAAGTGAATGGTGTACGTGCTGACCCTCAAACCTTCGCTGAGTCCCGGGGAGGAAAGCAACAGCTACTGCTCAATTCCTTCTGCTCCTACGCAGCCAACGTCTCTCTGGCCAAAGGCATGTCAGGGTAGATTAGACTTAAACCTTTTGATCTGTTTTCAGAGCACAGAAAGGGCAAGTTCCAGGCTGGAAAAAGGCAGGAGTGCAGTGTTGCCCATTCTGAGAACCTGCAGGGGACCTGAAGTCAGTAGGATGAGCTCCCGGGGCTCATCAGAAGTCCGGCAGGTTTTTTGCTCAGCTTGCTCTGTACGAGTCTGAAGTAACTACTTTTCATCTGGAAATGCTGGAGGATGCTGTGTTTGTTCCTAACTCAGAGGATTTGTAATCCCATCGTGCTGAGGGTACCAGGCTCTAAATACCCCTGAGCAGCCCTAGCCCAGAGCCACAGCACTGTGTTTTCTCAGCCCGCTGTTCAACCTCCTCTCCTCTTGCAGGGCTTCAGAACTAATTCCTCCTGATTTGTCCACTCCTGCAGTGAGTTAGTCCTTTGATTTTGCATGACTTGTGGGGACACTTACTGCCTTTCTGGACAGACAAGGCGATTGTGTGATTAGACTGGAGGTTCACGAAGTTTGAAGTGCTTTAAGTCGGGTTTTAATGGTAAATAGGAGTTGATAGCTGGTGTGAGAGAGATGCAAGACCTGAGCCTTACCAGGGCTCAACACCATCAGCTCTGGGCCAGATGGTCTTGCCTCTGAGAAATACATTAGAGCAATGTCAAGTAAGAGCACGGTTGAAATCCGCTGCCAAGACAGATTTCTCACTGTTGGAATATGTTTCTGTCTGATCCTCTATTTCTAGATGATTGAAAATAGTTCTGGAAGGGATTTTGCTGAGGCCACCTAGTCCATCCTTTTCCACAAGGCATGATAGATACACCGAAACCCTTCCTGATGGGTCTGTTAAGCTTGTTCTTTAGGTAATGGAGATGTTCCAGCTGCCCTGGATGGGTTGTATTTGACCTGATTAAACTGGTTTTTTATATATTATGGTTTTTATCAGTGTTCTGGGCACAGAAAGACCTGCAAGGGATGCAGGTGGTTGACTATTGACCTCTTAATCCCAAAGGCCAGAAAAGTGATGGTGGTTCTTGGCAGGAGATGGGATGAAATGCTACTGAGTTTTCGTTTTCCTTCTGCCACAGGGATCTTCCATGGAGGGCGTGGGAAAGTTAAAATACCACTCTCCCATTTTTTCCTATGTAAAGTGACAAAGACCTTGATTCAAACTTAGCAAATAATTGCCTTTTTTTTTTTTCCCCTTAAACAACATTACCTGGTGGTTGTGTGTGTGGGCAGGGAGGGGGGGTGTGTGTTTGTTTTTACTGTAACGCAACGTAAATTTAACTCTGAAATCCGCTGTTGAGGAAAAAGTGGATTCTCATCAGCCCCAGCTACTGAGCTTTTCTAGGCTGGAGGCAACAATCTGCAAACTGTCGGGTCCAATTAAAGCAAATGGCTGGAGCTGTTTTTCCTCCCTCCTGGAGAGAACACAGTTCATCAAAAGCCAGAAGGAAATTTCATCGGGCTCATGAGCAATTATCTCGTGGGATGTAATAAGAGACATCCACTAGATGCCCAGTGTGAACTTTCACTTATAATCACTTTTAATTCTCCAGTGGCAAGATGAGCACTGATCTCAGCAATTTGGAGACTGAAGTTGTTGTGTTCGACAGAAGCTGGTGGAGGGAAGTTGTCCTTCTGTAGGTTTTGACATAGAAATCTGAATTTTGAACGTCCCTGACCTGGCAAAAGATATTCTGCCTTTTTGTGGGTGGTGGGTTAACCCTGGTGGGCAGCTGAGCCCCACAGAGCTGCTTCCTCACTCCCACCCCAGTGGGATAGGGAAGGGGCTGCAGGGCTCAAGCTGAGAAAGCAGGATTTCATGAGGTGCAGGGGCTGCTTGGGAAGGCAAAGACTGACTCCAAACATCCACCCCCCGCCCTTCCTATTTCTTCCCCAGTTTTTTATTCCTGAGCACCCCGTCATGGGGGTTATCCCTTTGGTCACTTGGGGTCAGCTGTGCTGGCTCTGTTCCCTCCCAAATTCCCGGGCTCCCTCGGCCTCTCACTGGCAGGGCAGTGTGAGAAACAGGAAAGGCTTTGGTGCTGTGTGAGCTCTGTTCAGCACCAGCTAAAACCCCCCTGTGTTATCAACACTGCTTTGGTCCCAGATCCAAACCAGAGCACCCTCCAAGCTGCTGTGAATGGAGTCAATCCCAGCCCAGTAGTCTGTGGTGTACCACAGCCTCTCCTGCTGGAAGCCCGTGACAGATGTTTATTTTTGTCTTACTGCTGGTGTTTCCCAAAGGTAATGTTTGCATTTGTGTGGTTTAAAGCAAATATTGACCCTTGTGCAAGCCAGTGAATTTCCTGGTCTCGTCCATGAGTTAGCAGGGAGCTGATTCATTAAAAGTCCTGTGCTCCTGGGGGACCTTGTGCCTGATACTGTCTCTTTCTTTTTGGCTAATTTTGTTACTCATGGCTGATGAAAATCCCTTTTTGGTCCGTGGAGCTTGGTGACAAAACCAGTTTGGGCTGAGGCTGTGCAGGTTAGGGCTTAGTTTCTGAAGCAGGTTCACTTTTCTGGGTCTGTTGTCATCACGGGCAGGTTGAAGTTTGAGAGAAGTGGGAACTGAAGGTTCGAGGCCAGCTCAGTTCAGTTGGCCTTGTGTCCTCTGCAGCTGTTGGGTCCTGCCATACTCGTCCATAATGAACCCAAAATGTGAGATGGGCAACTTCTCTATAATTTCTTCCATTTTTAGGATCTGTTCTGAGCTTGTTTGCCATTTTCTAGGAGACCAGAATTTTGGGATCAAGCCTCTCAGACCTCTCAGATCAGCCCGAAACTGCTGGTCCTGAATATTAACAACTTTGCTGGTGCTTCTTTTAGGCTTCCATCCTTTAACAAGGTGAAAGAATAGCTGGTAAACCAGCATGATAAACCTCTTAAGCATTGCTGCTACAGCTTGATAAAGGGAAGGGAACGTTCCCCTCTCACCATAACAACCCGGGTGCTGGAACACAATCAGTGTAAATGGAATGTGAAATTCAGTGTAGGCAAAACAGATCAATGGGCTGGCATTTGTAAAGGACAAGTGTTGATTGCAGAGATAAAATGCTCTCGGTGGGGCTCTGAGCAGAGTGCCTGGCTGGGTATTTTTAGCGTTTCCTCCCCCCTGTGTCCCCGTGTCGGAGGATGTTGGGATGTGGCCCTGCTGAAATGACAAGATATTAATCCCCGAGCAAAGGCGTATTAATCACCTGCTTCATTCTGTTTATGTAATACAGTCAGATACACTTTGGGAGCAGGTGAGGTTTGGGGCATGGGAATTATTTAACCTCACGGGCTTTTTTTGCCTTTTTCTTGATCGATTGGTTTTACCAGTGGCAGCTGCCCCATTTTGGATTATTATTTTTTTTTGTTGTTTTTCAGCTGAGACTAATTTATCAGGAGAATGGCTTCGTTTATCTGCTGTTGATATTTAAGCCACGAAAACATCATCTGCTCTTCTCTCCCTCCCCTGTGCCGGAGATGGCATTTTGCAAGGTTTAGACTAAACAGAATTCCTGGCTGCACATGGGAAAGGGAAGAAAAGTATCACTGAGGTCTTGTGGCTCTGCAGTGGAATATCACAGAGGTTCAGAAGGATCTGGGTTGGAAGGGACCTTAAAGATCATCCAGTCCCACCCTCTGCCACAGGCAGGGACAGCTTCCACTAGACCAGGTTGGTCCAAGACACTCCAGGGATGGGGCAGCCACAGCTTCTCTGGGCAACCCATGCCAGGGCATCAGCACCCTCAGAGGGAAGAATTTCCTCCCAGTATCCCACCTAAACCTCCTCCCTGCAGCTTGAAGCCATTCCCACTTGTTCTGTCACTCCAGGCTCTTGTAAATAGTCTATTAAGTCATATTAAACTATTCACTTCAGCCAGTTCTGCAAATCCTTTTGCTAGGCTGGAGCGGGGGCAGAGTAGACAAGGAGAGGGATTTACGAGTGGTAGAGCTGGGTATTGAACTGGTGTGAGCTGTAGGTGAGATAATAAAATGCCATGGGCTTGGCAGAAGTCCTCGGAGTGGAAACTGCTGGGAAATGGAGATGGGAATGCTGGTGTTCAGGTGTGGTGGGAGGCAGGGAGGGTCTCTCTGGGTGAGGAAGTGCCCAAGGCAGCACACCTGGGTCGGGGCTGAGGAGTTGTGGCCTCACCCGGGAGGTGCAGGGCAATGTTTACGTGGTGGTGGGTCCACAAGGATTGTTTCCTGTGTGTTTTGCTGGTTTTCTGCTCAGTTCTCGTTGAATGGTGATTGTATCTGTGGGAGTTGTGTGTGTCCTTGAGAGCACTTACACTGCACCCTGTTAGTGAGGGCACGTATGTGTTTGCTGTGCTCTCGCTGTGCTGAGGAGGAAGAAAAGTGAGAGGTAAGTCTGAATTTTTTGGCATGAATATTAACTTCAGTAATTAACTTCGCAGCTTTGAGGCTTGGGCTCCCAGGGCTATTTGATCCTGGTTGTTTGCTGTTATTAAAGAACACAAAAGTATTAGTGGGGGAGGTTGGAGATTTCAGGCTCGAGGGAGCTGCTGTGAAGAGACCCTGTAATAGAAGTTCTGCTGCAGCCACCCCCACATGTGTTCAGAAATGATGTGCAGAAATGAGGGAAGTGTCCAAGTCTGAGCCTGTACTGCTCTTTTGGAGAAGTGTGGGATTTGCAATTGCCTTGGGAAGCATCGTCTGGATAGGCAGGTCTCTGTAGGGCAGAAGAATTCACCTGAGAAGACAATTCAAACTGTAAAACGTGTGTGAGGAAGAGAGGAAAAACCCCTGCTTGTTGTTGTTGTTGTTTTAAACACTTCCTCTGTTTACCTTGCTGTTCAAGTAATGTGATCACCAAGTTGCGTGCACTGATTTTTTCCAACTGTTTACACCACTCCCGGGTTCTGTTTGCTCTGTATCCAGAGCAGCAGCAACCTTTGTCTCCTGTGAGATGGATATTGGGCTGTTTCTAGGCCGCCTTCCACCTCCAGAGCGGCTGAACATTGGCAGAAATGTGCCACAATTATTGCAACTAAAATGTGGGCTGAAGGTGCTGACGTGTTTTCCCTTTGTTCCAATAAAGTATGAGTGGGATTTCCTAGGAGTGGACTCACAGATATGCCTGGGCTGCTCTTTCCTGTGTCACAGTAGACAAGGTCAGAATGTTACCTCAGGATTCAGAAATATGCTTGTGTCTTATAATGGGTTATTTGTTCGTAGTTACTTTAAATTCCCGTGGGGAAACCGATGTTTTCTCTGTGAATCATTTCTGGCAGCTATACCTATCCTTCCCTGGAATAATTATGACCTAGACAGCATCAGGGGAGGAGTATTTGCTTCAGTGAGTGAAACATTTCCACTTAGGAAGTAAATAATGCTGCTCTGGCAAGGTTCAGCCTGCAAGAGCACTGTAATTCATCTCATAAAGGTTTTGAACAGTCCTTCACTCTTGTTATGCATCTCCCCTGCAGAGCAGATGGGAAGGCAGAATTCCTTTGGTGCATTCTTGTGTGGAAAATGGAATACTCACATTAGGAAGACGGCCTTGGATCAGCCAGCAAGGGGTTGGTGAGGTCTTTGCAGCCCAGACAACCCCATTAACTAGAATTCAGCATCACAGGAGTGCACTGAGCTAGAGCAGCATCCAGGAGCGGTGGGAAGGGGCACGAAGCGAGGGTTTGCCCTGTCTGTAGGTGCCACCTTTCTGGACCAAGGTTGGGGCTGAGCTCTTGGACTGCTCTGTTCAGGTCACCATCTGTCACGTGCCAGCCTGCCCTGCTGTTTCCTGGTGGCGAGGGATTATCCTGCTTTGTACTGCCGAGACTTAAGTTTTATGGGTTTGTGGCACAGCCAGGAATGTTCTTTTGTGGTGAGTAACTGCTGGAACTGGCACTTCCTTCCTCGAAACGCTGGGAGTTCTGAAGCCTGTGATGTTTTGTTCACTCATTCCTGGGGAGAGGAAGAAGGTCCAGTGAAATGGCACAAAATCCTTTAGGCTGGGGAGGGTCACTCTGTCCTCACATAAGATATCTTGTGGTATTTATTGTTTCCTTCCCTAAGCCTGCAATTCCCTTTCCCTGTGTTATTACCCACCCCACCTTCCACCCCATTCACTTGGATGAAACAGGAAGGGGGGTGGTGGTGGTTTTTAAGGAAAAGGGCTGTAGGAATAATGGAACAATGTTCCTCTTGCACCTTTACATTGTTGGGTGCTCCCATTTCTTTTCTCTTGACTGCTTCACAGCAGCCTTAAAAAAAAAAAGGCAGTTCTGCCTTTTAGTTGAAGGAATAAATAGTCCATTTTACTCATCTCTGATCTGGAGGAAGAGGGGATCACACAAATCTCATTAGGCCCTGCAGTGCTGTCTAAAAAGGATATTCTTTGATGATTCCTGCTTTCATAAAGACAGTAAACACTGGTGTACCTTCAGCTCGGCAGTGTTACATCCACCTCCACAGCTCTCGGTGAAAGAGTCGCCCGAGGCGTGTTTTGGTGCTGATTAGAAGGAGGGAGGACGTGAGGTCCACGAGGACGCTGGGGTTTGATGTTGTTCTCGTGTGACAGGTGCCTGGATGTCACAGTGATGCGTGGCAGGAAAAGTCTGAAGCCGCAGAGGTGCTAAAGCTGAGCAGGAATCGGCCTCTTTCTGCGCGCCAGAAACGTGATTTTGCATCAAACGACTCCCCCACACGTTCAGTCGGGGCTCCTTGGCTGGAGGAAGGGGTTATTTTTAGGCCTCGGTGGTTTCAGTTGCTTTATGGGTGGGTGGGGGCATCGACAACACGTCACAGGGCCCAGAGCTGCTGCTGCTGCTGTGTCTGAGCACATCCCTGAGCTGGGCCAGGACTGTCACCCTGACACTTGTCACCCTGGGCTGAGCTGCTCCATGTCGTGGCAGTGGGTGAGGTTTGCTTTTGGCATCTGTGCTCTTTGGCCCTTGGCACTCTGTTGGGTCTTGATTTTCAAATTCTGAGACATATGGAGGGGGACCCAGGCATGCCACAGTAGATTTTTCCAGGTCCTAAATGTTGAAAGCCACACTCTTCTTCTCTGTCTTGTTATTGTTGGCAAAGAGAGAAACCAGGGTTTGATAATCTGGTTTAATTCAAAATTGAGGATGTGATGCATCTGTGTGGTATTCACCTCATTTACCCATTGCCATGGCAACAGTTGGGAAGGTTATCCCAAGCTTTTACTGATCCCAGCACAAAATCTGCTCTGCTTATTGCAGGTGAGCAATAGCCCTTCCCTGTCGCTGCTGTAGCTCATTGGTAAAGAGCAGGGAAAGACTGACATTTATCTGACATTGGCAATGTTTTTGAAAACTGCAGGGAAAACAGACAAATGTTTCTTTCAAATGCAGTCTTCAAACTTCCTGTGTCCCCAAACCAAAACCAAAACTGACTCTGAGAGCAGGTGAAACTGCCCACTGCAGTGTTAAGTGATGAGGTGCATAAGAAGGGTCTTCCTGAAAAATAGGTGGGTGTTGACTTTTTATTGCTAAAATCACGGGGCTGGTGCTTTCCTGGACATTTGTTTCAACTCTCTTGGTTTTTTGGTTGCTGTTACACTTGTTCCTGAGTTTGGAGTCAAGGGCTGGTACTGGAGTGTGTAAAAACTACTTGCCCAGTCCTCTTTCCTCATACTCAGAGCTCTGGAATAAGCTTTTGGATGTTATTACGGATGATTATGTGCCTTGGAAGTCTGGCTAGCTTGTGTATCATTCCCACCCGTGCTAAAGCTGTGAGGATCCCCATTTTTACTAAAGCACATTTACTGGGATCTCACTTTTTAAACATTACTTAACCAAAGCGAACGGCGTTTAAATGTTTTCCCAGCGATCCCAAATAACCATTTTCAACCCCCCCGTTTTACTGAAGCAAATATCACTCGAGTAATTTCATGAACGGTTTGGAAACTTAATTCTTTAAAAAGCGTCAGCTGAATGAAGTAAAGGCACGGGGGCGGCAGGTCAGGCCTGCCCCGTGCCGGGTCCTTCTTGGCTTTGGGTGGGGGACGATGTGACGGGCCGGGCGTTGACCCCGTGCGACACGTTGTGTTCCAGGCGTGCCGACCATGCTGCTGCCGCCGCCCCCGCCCGCGTGGGCAGAGCTGTAGTAGGGGTTGCCGAGCACATCCATGGACGCGGAGCCCTGTGCCAGCATGCAGGTGGGCATGCGGGTGGTGCGTGGAGTGGACTGGAAGTGGGGCAGCCAGGACAGCGGCGAGGGCAACGTGGGCACCGTGGTGGAGATCGGCCGCACCGGCAGCCCCACCACCCCCGACAAGACCGTGGTGGTGCAGTGGGACCAGGGCAACAGGACCAACTACCGCACGGGCTTCCAGGGCGCCTACGACCTCCTGCTCTATGACAACGCCCAGATCGGTGAGTGTGGCAAGGACGGGGGGCTTAGAACCTCCTGCTCTATGGCAACACCCAGATTGATGAGTATGGCAAGGACAGGGGGTTTATGATCTCCTGCTCTATGGCAGCAGCCAAACTGATGAATATGGCAAGGGCAGGGGGCTTAGGAACTCCTGCTTTATGGCAACAGCCAAACTGATGAGTATGGCAAGGACAGGGGGTTTATGATCTCCTGCTCTATGGCAGCAGCCAAACTGATGAATATGGCAAGGACAAGGGGCTTAGGAACTCCTGCTTTATGACAACAGTCAAACTGATGAGTATGGCAAGGACAAGGGAGCACAGACCTTGCTACACAAACCGATCTCCTGTCTTAGTTTGCGTAGCATTTCCCGTCTGTGAGGATCCCTCTTTTCTCAATAAATTATCTGAATTTTATTTTTTAAGTATTGTTTGACTAAAGTCAACAATCCCACCCTGTCCCTCGGGGTCCAAACCCTCCTGGAGCTCTGGCAGCCTTGGGGCTGTGCCCACTGCCCTGGGGAGCCTGTTCAGTGCCCAACCACCCTCTGGGGGAAGAATCTTTTCCTGAGATCCAACCTGACCCTGCCCTGGCACAGCTCCAGGCCGTTCCCTGGGGTCCTGTCACTGCTCAGCACAGAAACACATCACACGTGTTGCACAGGCACGAATCACTCACATTCTATTATTGCATCATCTCCAGCACACACACAGTACGTGATTTTTTCCTTTAAGCCCCGCTGACGTGGGTCTAAGGGCCGCTTTCTCTGGATTTTGTGCCAATCCCCCATTCCTTTGCCCCTGCTCTCCCAGGTGTCCGTCACCCCAACATCATCTGTGACTGCTGCAAGAAGCACGGGATCCGTGGCATGAGGTGGAAGTGCAAGATGTGCTTTGACTACGACCTGTGCACTCAGTGCTACATGAACAACAAGCACGACCTGTCTCACTCCTTCGAGCGCTATGAGACAGCACATTCACAGCCGTGAGTCCTGGCAGCCAGGGGGGGCTTTGGGAGGGGCTCTCTTCCATAAGAGTGGTCTCCAAAATGGGGTTTGGGCCCCCCAGGGGTGTGCAAAACAATCTGCTGAAGTGCAGGAATAACGTGCAGCACCTAACTAGTACGTTTCTAGGTAATTTAGGTAGAAATAAATGTAATTTATCAATAGAAATAAATGCATTTCTATATAGTTTATCTATAGAAATAAATGCATTTCTATATAGTTTATCTATAGAAATAAATGCATTTCCATATAGTTTATCTATAGAAATAAATGCATTTCCATATAGTTTATCTATAGAAATAAATGCATTTCCATATAGTTTATCTATAGAAATAAATGCATTTCCATATAGATTAACTATATAGAAACTTTTATCTATAGAAATA
>VXAY01005116.1:18785-78686 GCA_013399855.1 Oxyruncus cristatus | reverse complement strand
TGTAGTTTATCTATAGAATTAGATGCATTTCTATGTAGTTTATATAGAATTTACATAGAGAAAATAAATTTTTACGTAGATATATAAATAAAATTTATAAATAGAAAATACACATTTAAAATTTCTATATAATTTATCTGTAGAAATCGATGTATTTCTATATGAACGCAAAATGCCTTTATATTAAAAATGTATTTATATTTATATATAAAATGAAATTTTTATATATAAATGTACGTACGTGTATTTTTACATTTAGGCATAAACGCAGTTGTTTATCACATTCATTTTAGATACAAGTGTATGTTTGTATTTCGTATATTTATATAGAAATGTGTTTGTATTTTTATATGAATGCATTTTTATATAAATAAATGCATACTGGGGAGTGCTCAAAATGTTTTTACCCGTTGACTTGCACGATCCAAAAGGTCTGGGGACTCTGTTCTGCAGAACAGTGTAAGGCTGGGTTGGGCACTTTTATGAAGCTGCTTGAGAAAAACACAGCAGATAGAGATCAGAATTTTTCTGGGAAGTTTGATTAAGGTGAAAATTAAAAATGTTTGGCTGCTCTGGTTTTACTTTTCCTCCTCCTCCCCCACCGCCTTCCCTGGTTAAATAATTTTAGACGTGGCTTGCTGTTCTCGGGTAAGGGAGGGGAGGTTGAGAGGGATCTTCTCCTCCCAAATTGCTGCGTCTAAACTGTTCTCTGAAGAACAACAACTTCTCGTTTGCTCTTGCACTGGTGCCTCTGGAACAGCTTCTGTAATTTTGTGCTCATTCCTGATCCGTTCTCCTGCCCCTGAGGAAGAACTCAAAAACAAAGTCTCCACGGTGGTTTTATTTGCACCTCCTAAAGCAGGCACGAAGATGAGTCTTTTAATCCTCTTGCCTTCAGGAGAAGTCATGAGAAATCAAAATCAGCTTGTCTCCCTCATTGATTTTTCTCTTTTTTTTGCCTCCCTTTGAAGACATCCCAGTGCTTTGCATCCGCCCGTGGAATGGAAAGTGTAATTACTGTGCTAAAGGCAGCGGTGTGGGATTTGCAGCTGCTTTTCCTGCCTTATGGGAAGCTCTCCATGGAGTTTAATTACCAGAGTTGTGCCGGTGTGGTTGAGCCAGGATTCTGACTGCAAGCCAAGGGGTGGATGTTTGTCCAGAGAATCTCCCCTCTGAGCTTTGGGGCTTGTGTTTATCCACCAGATTAGGATGGTTCTGGAGCTTGTGTTAATATGACAAGCCAGGCAGATCCTACTGTGAAATGAGCTCCCTGATTTCGTGTATATATAAAAATACATTAGATATAAAAATAGGCATGTGGGGTTTTTTCTCTTTCTGTTAATATTATAATTATCTCCAAGTAGTTACTCAGGGATGCCTGACTGTGTCTTTTCTTTGAGCTTAAGGCACACAATCCTACTCACATTTAAAGAGAAATGATTAAAAAAAAAAGGTGGGCAACAATTGCTGTAAGAGGCTGCAGAGCAGCCCAAATTTTCTTCCCTGGGCATGGGATCTCCCAGCACCTGCAGAGCTGAATTCCCTTGGGAACACCCCGATGAAAAGGCAGATTTCTAGGCAGTTCTTCCCCAGGACTCATCCTCTGCAGGGCTCACTTCCTTTTCTGAGGAGTCCGAATAAAGATGTACCCAGGACAGGTTTTCTTTTCGAGGCTTGTCCCCGCCCTGTGCCCAGACCCTGCTGCTGGAATTGGGTGCTCGAGTGGTTGCTGTCAGGGAGAAAAGAGAGTTTGGAGCATGGCCAGTAAAGCTGCCAGCCCCAGTGCTGTCCTGGGTGAGTCGTTTGACTTTCCCAGAGCACTGCAGCACTGCTCTGGAATGTGCTGGAAGCACTGGGAGGCTCTTTGGAGGTGGATGCCCGTTGTAGCAGAAGTCTGATGCTGCTTTGATGGCTTTTGGGTTGGGTTGGGTTGTTTTTTTCCTAAATTACTTTGCTTTTTTTTTTTTTTTTTTTCCTGTGAATGTGGCTTTTTTTTTTTTTTTCTGTGAGTGTGGCTCATCGAGTGGTTAGAGGAGATGTGACAGAAATTAACTTTATTCGACAAAAAGAAGTACAGACATAGGCCAGAGTGTGATGCCCAGTCTTTGTTGAAGTAGTGCTGTTCTGATTTACATCACGGTGTGTTAGCAGGAGCAGTGACCTTAGCACCAAGCAACTAAGAAAGAAAAAGGAAAAAAAGGAAAGAATGAAAAAGGGAAGGGGGGGTGTGTGTGACTTCAGGGACACAGCATGAGCCTGTCAGATGTGGCAGTGGCTTCTGGGAGCCTCAGTAAGGGGTAAGGGTAAAGCAGCAATAGTTGCAATTGGGTAATAAAACACCTCTCCTGCTGTTGTGTGTGGCAGGCACTGATTCTAGCTGAGCTTAGGGGTGGAGAGGAATTAGAAATCCTGGAGGAAGAAGCTTCCAGCTGTGGAAAGGTGCAGTTTTAAAGGGGAATGAAGAGTGCATATTGTGGTTCTTAGGAGTCACTCAGCTGTTGGAGCAGATGGGTCAGAAGTGGGTTTTGTTCCAGGCTGAGCTGGATGGCACAATACAATGTGTGTTTTGTGCAGGAGCTTTAGTACAGGGAGCTGGCAAATTAAGTTCTCCAGAAGTGCCTTTCAGTGCAGGAGCAGGAAGAAGCAGGAATATCTTTGCTTTAATGCCGATGCAATCCTGTGATTTGTTGCTCTGGCGTTCTGGAGGTTGCTCTGCTTCAAGAATTGAATGTCCTGGTGTCAGAAATAAAAATAAGTGAAACAAAGGGCCTGGATCACCTTTGAACAATGCCACAGAAAGGATTTCTTTGGAATAAGCGAGGTCTGAGCTGTGCAGATGCTGCCTCAGGCAGAAGAACAGGAATTGCATGGCTCATGACTCACTGCACTATTGCTTAGAGCACTCATCTGTCTTTTTTTTTTTTCTTTTTTTGCTAAATAAAGTAGAAGATAAAACCTTTGGCAGTTCCCTAAGGCCCCCAAAAATCTGTGTGTTTAAAAAGACACGGTAAATGCTGTGTGGATTTGGGTTTGGTTGTTGAGTGGCTGTGAAACACGGGGTGAACCTTTTTTAGAGACCAAGATTGCCCCTCCTCTGTTCTCTGGCAGGGAATGGGGATCCTTTAGCTCTTCAAAAGGAACCTCAGGAGTGTGTTGCTCTCAGGACCCAGGCAAAGTGCTGTGATGAGCCCTCTGAAGTGTTAATTAGTCGGGAAGCTAAAGGGGAGTGGATGGAGACGCATCCCAACAAGCTTGACAGCATCCCATAGTCTTGGGTTTGAATGATGAAGTTGGGGTTGCTTACACAGCCCTTGCCACTGGTGAGATCAAATGTAGGACTGTGGGATGGAGCTGTCACATCAACTCTTTTCTTGAATCAGAGATGAGGAGCTGGGAGTTTCCAGTCCCTCAAGGCCAACACGTTTCTCCCTGTAGCAGGTCACTAATCCTGGGATTGAGGAGGATTTAACCCCAGACAGACGCTGCAGAGGGTTCCCAATCAGTTTTCTAAAGAGGCTTTGAAGACTCCTTTACCTGAAGGCTATTTCAGGTCTCAAAATGACCCAAGTTTGAACCTCTGGTGGTCGGAAGTACTGTTGGTTGTTTGTTTGCTTTTTTTTTTTTTAATTTTGCTATTAGAGGTAATCTCTTCCTGACCTCTTCCAGTTGTTTTTATATTTTATTGGTCTTTTTTTGGTTTTGAGTTTTGTGGCTGTTGTGGGAGAGGCTCTCATCCTTGGCTTAGAAGGATGAACAGCTTCAGTTTTACTGAAGAGCTTTTTTCAGAGTTGTGTATCCATTTGCTGAGTATGTGCTTGGTAATTGGAAGATAAATCAGTGTCTGGAAGCAGGGCAGCAAAGCAAAACTCATCAGGTTTATTTTAGGGCTGCAAGAGTCAGGCATGCTCTGGTGATTCTGCAAATAATCAAGTCTGAGATAATCTACCTCTCATGCAAAATATTAGCGTTATTATATCCCAGTGCAAAAGCAGCACTGGAATTTTGCAGGGATCACCTGCCCAGGGATGAGGCTGAGCTGAATTTCAATGGGGAATGTGTTACCCAGCCTGTTTTCTAGGCTTCACTCAGCAATAAATCACAACAGTTTTTCACAAGTCCTGTGTTTTCTTCCTGGCCAACAGTGGAGTTGGAGGAGCCAGCAAACCACACAGGGAAATATTCTGTATAATCAAGCATAAGAAATACAAGTATTTTCTCACATTGTGATTTATCCCGTAGTGAAAACAGAGATTGCAGTTATTTTCAGCCCTAATTCTTAAACCAGCTCTGTCTAGCCTGGTTACCAGCCGGGTTTGGAAATCAGATACAAGAACAAGGGCATGCTCTGGTTTGGGTTTGCCTGTGCAGTGCAGACCCATTCAAGGCAGCTTTAATAATCCAGCCTTCCTTCTGGGGCTGCTTGGACTGTGAGCCTGGACTAATCCAGCAGCTGAGGGACAACTGCTGGGTGTTTGATTACTGGGCAATAAAGGGGGTGCAGGTTTATTTACGTAGTAACCCCTTCAACATGTGTTATTTATGCAGTGGCAGTTCAAGCTGTTAGTCTCAGAAATTCTGGTGGCTGTTGAATCAAACCTGACTCTTCTGTGATGATGTGTTTGTTTCCTAACCTGTAAAAAAATTAATTTCTTAACGTCAAATTACTTACTAATTTGTTCTGTCAATGAGTTAATATAATTTTACTTTAAAAAAACAGTGTGGTTTGCCAGCTAAAATACCAAACTGTGCCTCCTTAAAAAAAAGCCATGTGCATGGCAGAACACCATTGCATATCCCCACATTAGGGCTTCCCTTTTTTATTTTGGAATATTCTGCTTGATTTGTAGAGCAGGGGCTTGCATCTTAACAAGTTTTATCTTTAACTTTTCTGGAATTACGTGATCCAAGCTGTGAGGAAGAGAAATCTTCCCTAAAACGTCCTCGACCTGTGCTTGGAACTAAAAGCCGCGTTTAAAGGATGAGGATGAGCCCTTTCACTTTGTGTGCTCAGGGGTGCTCCTGTATCTTCTCAGCACCATATTCTGCCACTAAAGGCTGCGTAGAAACATCTCTGAGAGCACAGTTGTGACAAACCTTCTGCCTGCAGGGCAGTGCTGAGCTTTAGGTGCACACACACACCCCCCCTCTTTTAGTTCACATTTAATAGCCTTGGTCTGAAACCTCGAGTCTGATCTGAGCTTTGGAGGTCACCCGAAAAGACTGAGCTTTTAGCCCAGCCCGGACCTGAATTAGTGCAGAACTGTGCCTTGTCGAGGAAGGACAGGATTGAAAAGGAAAAATCTTGGTAAAGACAGTTCCTGAAATAGGTTTCTGTGATCCTGATCCCTCACCAGCGCCCTTGTCTTAGTCTGGTTCACGCTTGAGCAACCAGCAGCCCCTGCCATCTGTCAGAATTGCCTTCCTTTATCCCCTCCTGGAAGTGCTTCAGGAAAAGCTTTGCTGGGGGGGATTAGAGAATCTAGAATTTCTTGCATCGAGGTCGGTTTTATCTGTGGTTTCTGCAAGGTCTTTGTGCTGCATTTCTTGGGTTTACCCTGTGTGGATCTTTGTACGTCCCATGTGGGTTTTGTATCTGCTGTGTGTTTGTACCTACCGTGAGCTGAAAATCTCGATTACAGCTGAGCCTTTCTGAAGAGATGAACATTTATGAGCAGTTATGGACATTTATGGCCTGCTGCCTTTCAGGGTGTCCATCCCTTCTGCTTTCCAGCCCCGTGTATTGTGCTTGTTTTTTTGGGATAAGAACTTCCTGCGGTGGAAAGATCTCTGTCTTGCAAAATACTTCAGCTGTGCCTGGTGTGAAGGGTCTCTGACTTCTGCAGGGTCTTAGGTCGTTGCTGCAAATTCAAAGCAGTCTTCTCCAGGTCAGTTAATTTGGGTCCCACATCTCTGCAAAGCCAGGGTGATGCTGCTGTTGGAGCCATGGGGAGCGGAGCTCCCAGGGATGTGAAAAGCTGTGTAAGCACCTCAGTGAAACTTGAGCACAGGCAGAATATCCCCAGGGAGCGGTTCCCAGCCTGCTGGAGAGAGGCATAACTTCATTCTGTACAGTACATGCTCCCAAATGTTTTCTGGGCTCCACAGTAATTTAATATCGCTGGAATTTGTAGGGCAGAAACGGCCGCAGACTTCGGCTGTCATAATTAACGTTGTTATTAAAAGCAGTATCACAGTGATTAAATTTATCCCAAGGGTATTTTAGCATCACACGAATAACTTCGGTTGTTAGCCAGTGTTCAGAGCAAAACATGTTGAATTAGATTAAAACCTGAGACGTGTTGGCTCAGGACATGAAGTTCTTGCATCGCTCCTGGGTGCTGGGTCGGCAGGGTGGTTCAAGGCAGGGTCATTGTTTTCGGGAGGCTGGGGAAGGAAGGAAGGCTTTCTGGTGGGTTGTCTCCAGCAAGAGGTGGAGTTTCTTACATTTTTCTTCCTTTCTGAAGTGGCTGGCTTTGGTTTTTTTTGGTCCCCAGCCACGAATTTCACTGAAAGTGGCGGGTTAATGTGAGAGCTGTTGAGATGGGAAATGAGTGCTGTTATGTGACTACACAAAAAGGGAACTTCTGCTAGGAATAGAATGAGTCGTGGTTGTTTTGCTCTTTAAACATCTTGCTTAAGCTTAGCTCAGTGCTTCATTTTACTATCACTAAGGATCTTTGCATTGAAACCTCCCTTGAGAGAGAAGGGTTTGCAGGAGAGAAGTATATTTTTATCACTCAGTCAGGGCTTGACTGAGAGATCTTTGATGAATTGTTAGAAAAACATTCAACAAAATACAGTGAAAACAGTGTTGTAGCTGAGCTGTTTCAGACACGGTGCCCAAATCCATGCTGGTTTTTTGAAGCCAGTCTCTAGTGCCTGACACAGAGCAATAAAATGAATGCTGATCAGTGTCTCTTTTTAGCTGAGCTTTTCCCTATCCCACTCTCGTTATCTTCTTTCATAACAACATCCAGCCTTGCTGGTGCTTAAACCAGGCAAAATCCCAACCATCCAAATAAAGGGTCTTCCTCTTCCTCCCGTTGAGCTGCAGTCTGGACAATGAACATTCCATGATTATAAGAGCCTGTGTGAATAATCTCTCCCTCTTTTTAAACACATTAGGTTGTAAGCCACAGGTGGGAGGTGTGTCAACAGGTTAAGAAAGGTAAAAGACTTAAGCATTTGGTGGATAAGTAAACAGTAAGTTCAGGCGTAAGCGTTTTATCCTTCTGAGTCTCCACCTTCCCTCTGTAGGTATTAGATGGAAAATAAATCCAGTGTTCTGAGGTCAGCCCTACCCCCAGGAAGCTTCCCCTCCCCTTGCCCTGTGGAACAGCTGCTGAACTTGGTTTGCTCTGTCTGCTCTGGGAGTTGCCAAGAGCCTGTCAGGCTCCAGGGGTATGGATTGGGGCACCTTTGCAGTCACCTCGAAAAGTGGATTGTACCCCGGGTGAGCAGCCCAAACAGCTCCCTGAGGATTTTGGTGGGCTTGGTAACTCATGAGAAGGCTTTCTGCTGGGCAGCAGAGTGGGCACGGCACACACGCAGAGCCAGCAGAGAAGCTGCTGTGACATTATGGGAATTGGAAGCTGCTTTAACAGGACATCAGACCCCCTGTTCACTATCACGTAGGTACCTCTCCTGTTTCCTTGAGCTGGATCGGGGTGTGTGTCCGGGATGTGGAGTGCAGGGCACGTGGAAAGGGCTGGGAGATCCTGGGGACGGTGTAGCCACTGCACTGCTGGTCTGACCTGCTCTGCTTTTCAGCAGGTGAACTGTGCTGTGCAGGTCAGGGTGTGGGATGTGCTCAACTCCCTGTGACTCAGAGCCTGCCCGAAACATTTAATGCGTTGGGCACCCCAGTAAAGTCCATTAGCGCCTCCTTAAAATGAGGGACAGTCCTCCTGTGACAGATCAAAACTTTGTATTATTGACAGTGTCAATAATAACAATAAATTCATTTGGTTTCTCTCATTTTGTTTCTCCAGAGTCCTGGTGAGTCCTCGGCAGAATTTGACTCGCATCACCTTAAAAGGGACTTTCCAGGGGGCTAAAGTGGTCCGTGGCCCCGACTGGGAGTGGGGTAACCAGGATGGTAAGCTGCTTTTGGGATGTCCTGTAAAACACCATTTGATTTTTTTTTTTTCTTTCTTTTTTTAATATAAATTATATAAAATTTCCTTTTTGGCAAATACTGCCAGTTGAAAGTGCCTGTGCTGAGCAGCAGCTTCCAGGGAGCTGCTCGGAGGATGCAGTTCTTCGGAGCATTCAGGTTGCTGTTCTTCAGAGTATTAAATATTCCTTGTTTTTCTTGTATTGGTTATTTGTCACATACCTGTGACATAAACCATGTGCATTCATTCAGGGTGTGGGAGGGAAGTTTTTGCTGCTCCTGTTTCGCAGACGTGAAAACTCCTGGGAACCATCCTGCAAGTTCTTGTATAAAGCTATAAACGTACACCACGATAAACAAAGACCCACCTTTTCCTGAAGAAGCTTTCATTTACAGTGGGAATAAGGGTTGTCTGACTTTGTGTATGGTACTCCTTTCTGCTCTGGAGCTCTGTGGAATATCCTTATTTGGACACTTTTGAGAACAGTGAGGAGAAATGCTCTGCAAGGATGGTTTCACGTGGAACATTAAAGAACCATTTGCTGTGGTTACTGGAGGACGGTTTCTGCTTTCAGTAGGATTTGTAACTTGGGGCTGAAAATGCAGAGCGACAAAGATGCCCTCTTTAGAGCTGTTCTTGGGTGTAATGACTGTACTTAATTCACTGATACCAATTTCTGTTAGTGCTGCAGGCTCAAGGAAGCTGTACTGTCCGTTCCTATTCCAGAGCCCCGTTCACACTGTAATGTTTACAGCTCCTTTTGTCCCTTAAGAATTAAGTCAGAAGTTCAAAGGTTTCCAAAGTTGACTCTGCCATTTATTGCAGCTCTGGGTTCAGTGGGGGACGTGGATACTTGCAAGGTCTGAGAGCAAAAGCAGCTTATGCTCAATACATCTTATCCATCCTGTTGAGATCAGATCGGCATTTACATGTCTGAGACTCGTGTTGCTTACGATGGTGGTGACCTGAAACCAGTTACACGAGCAAGACCAGGGGGAAGAACTCTAAATCCAGCCCCTCAGGTGGTCTCTGATGAACTCTGCCTTGGTTTTGGTGGAGGTGTCCCCACCCACAGCCGTTGGGTCCTCTGGTCATTGACAGAACTGACACAAAAGCCCATGGGTTTGTATTGTGCTTTTTAGTCAGATGTGCAGTTAGATGAGGCATTAAACTCCTTTAAGCTGTTAAATTTCAAGACTTTGCAGGCAATTAGAAGCTCTCTGTCCACTCAGACAGACAGATGTTGCTGTCCCCATTTGGGACCTGCCCAGGGGACTTGGCAGCAGAGTTGGGTTGGGAATCTGCAAACTCTGACTGCCTTCATGAGGTTCAGTGTTCACAGACTGTTGTCTCTTGGATGAGAACCATGTCCCATGTGCCCAGCCAGATTTATGTCCACACAGATATCCTCCTGTTGTGGGTTTTTCCAGTGTACTGCTCCTTGCTTGGGCAGGTGAAGAGAAGTACCAGAACAAACTTTATTTGTCACTCTTCCACCTGGCTGGTGTTGGGCAGAAATTGAGGGCCTTGGGTGGCTTTTGGAGCACTGTATTTTGTCTTGCCACAGTGTGGTGCCATGACACTGTGTGTTCCCTAGCTAGGCCATGCACACCAGGAGGAATTCTACACAGGATTCAGCTTTTCCACGTCTGTATTCCGAAGTAGATGGCTGGCTGGCTTTCACTGAGTTTAACACGCTCCTTAGTTGGCCAGACTGAGTCGTGCCATGATTTAATTTGCCTGATTTTTTTTTTTTTCACTTCTCTCCCCCCCTCAGGTGGCGAAGGTAAAACTGGCCGTGTGGTCGATATCCGTGGCTGGGATGTGGAGACCGGGCGCAGCGTGGCCAGCGTGACGTGGTCTGATGGAACCACAAACGTCTACAGGGTGGGGCACAAGGGCAAAGTGGACCTCAAGTGCACCGTGGAGGCTTCTGGGGGCTTCTACTACAAGGAGCATCTCCCAAAATTAGGTGTGTGGAGAGGGGTCGCCTGCCGAGAAGTTCAGGTGCACGCCGGCGTTCGGTGGCACTAAAGCCATTTTGCTTGGTAGGCAGAAAACCAGCAGGTGGTTTCGTGAAGTTCCTACGTTACATGTGCCATTTGAGAGGAGTGGCTTGTGTGTGGACCTACTGCTTTGATTTCAGAGTGGTTAGTGAAATAGTGCTGAGACTGTGGTAAGACCACCAGGTGCCCACAGCGGTGTCCCAGAGAGGGATCTTCTGCCGAGGCAGCTCCCAGCTGGAAACGCAGGGAACTCCCACTCTGGTGCAGAGAATTCAACCCAGTGTCGGTTCTGTTAACCCAGAGTTTTTAATCCTTCAGACAAACAGTGGTTCAGCTGGTGTTCACCCTGCTTTTACAGAGCAAATGTCGTTGTTCTGGTGGGCCCAAAGGTGTGTTGAGGGGAACGTGGCCAAAGGGAGACTTCTGAGAATGGAGCTGCCAAATACTTGCCCAGCAGAGAGATTAGAAAAAGCGATGGGAGAGGGTGATGTCTGTATTGGCAACTTGCTGCAATTCACTTTTAACTCTAGTGAAAACTTATGTTTTTAGACTTGCAGCCTTTTCTTTAACTGACATGTAATTTAGTTGTGTTTATTTTAATGAGTTGCAGAGTCCACCTTTTGCTCCCCTGAAAGAAAACAGAGGGGTCAGTTCCTGTGTTTGCAGCAGCAGAATCAGGCCTTTCCCATTCTTTCCTCTCCCTGAGCAGCTTGGCAAGGGCATGAGGGGAAGGATGGGCAGTTTATTCCAGTGGTACAGCCTCTCTCTGCACGGGAAGGGGAGGAGGGGAAGGCACTCCTCAGAGCAAAGTTATGTGGCTGCCTGTGGAAGGGAACTTATTTTGGGCACTGGGTGGGTGTGTCTGCTGAACAACAGTTGTGGGTGACTGCACTGCTAAGAACAGCTCCTGGTGTCTGCCATGACATGAGAGGCGTCCTTCAGAGGCATTCCCCGCTCTGGGAAGGGACAGAATGTGTCTTGTTAGACCTGCCTCATGTTTGATTCATAGAACTAGAGGCTAAAATCTCTTGATTTCTCTACGTAGTGTGTAGGGCATGCCCCAAACAGAGAAAGGGGATGTTTTGCACCATTCTACCCCAGCTAGTGTTAATTTGCAGCCCTTGATACAAAGCCAGCGAGGCACAAAGTGTGTTATTGCATCCTGCATGGCTGTGCGTGGTGTTGTTCTCCTTAGGAAAGCCAGCTGAGCTGCAGAGGAAGGAGAGCACGGACAGACACCCATTCCAGCACGGGGACAAGGTGAAGTGCCTGCTGGACATCGACATCCTGAGGGAGATGCAGGAGGGCCATGGAGGCTGGAACCCCAAAATGGCTGAGGTATGAGGCTGGTTACTCCTCTGGATGAAGTATCTGTCACTGTCTCAGACTGCACAAGTAGGCACTGGTTGGGAGGTTACCAGAACATCTTTGTGTAACATGGTACCTCCTGCATTTATATTGACTTAACTGAATCCCAAATACAGATTTTTTTAGTGATAGGACACTGGAGTCAGATTTATTTTTAGGCTCAGATTTGTGTGGCAGTTGCCTTGTGGAGCCCTGCACAAGAGTCGCTCAGAAGTCCTGGAAGCAAAAAAAAAAAAATAATGGCTGTTTTTTCTGTTTTTAAACAAGCCATGGACCTTTTCTTTGGGGTTCTGGATCCATTCCTCGCTTGGCTTCTTTTGTACTGTGCATTACTGCTAATGAAAGTTATGTGTTTTGTCAACAGTGGGCTCTGTCCCTGGCCAGGGCTAAAATTTCTCAGCCCATATGATATTCTTGGAGCTTAGCCTGGTGCCTTGTCTTTAGACTGAAGAGCTCTCACTCTGCTGTCACCTGTTGTCTAAAAAAACCCAGATAGTGGAGGAAGTAAAGATAGAAGTGACGCCTATTACTGTAGAATCGCATGAAGCAGTGCTGTAAAATTATAAAAGGCACTTTATATATGTATCCTGGCCCAGCCTGCCCTGTAGGTGAGCAGACTTTTTGAAACCAGGCTTTAAAATGTCAGAGACAAGCTGTGTCATTTCAGTCTCAATGTGGAAATCTGTTAACTGAGCATCAGCCTCTTTTTTGGGTTTTTTGGGGGTTTTTTTGGTTTTTTTTTTCCCCAGCCTGGCAGGCAGGGACTTGGCATCTTCTGGCAGGAACTTTAAGAAGGCTGCCAGTGGAACCAGGAATTTTTTATTCCAGCTAAGGCTTCGTTCCCCAAGGCTCTAGTTTTCGAATTTTGCTTTGTGGCTCCCGGTGTCTGCTGGTTGTTAAAACCTCTGTGCTCCCGAATTCCTGTTGTTGTTGAATGCAGGTGTAGAGAGGGGTATTAAACACAGATTTTTAAGAGATGTTAAACAGTAACTTCCTGTCATTTCAGAAATCGGTCCTTTTTGCCTCCTTCTAAACTATGACCTTCTCAGGACCTGCCAGAACCAACAGTTCTAGAACACGGCACTACACAACTATCCTTTATTTTGTCTCCTCTACCGTGCCCCTTTTTTCCCCTCTCAAAGTGTGCTTTGCTGGTGTTGTAATGCAGAACAGCTGTTGTAACCTCTGCCCACCTTTGTCATTCCGAAAGAGGACAATTTATGCTGCGTTTTCCAGGATTTTTTGCACTTTGTATTCCTACCACCCTCCTCCCCCGATATGCTGCTGCTTTAAAAGGGGCTTCTTAAGGAGCCTTTCCCTGCTTTTGTAGACAAACAGTGGCTGCATCTCGAGTGAAGCAGGTTTGGGAGCACTGTTAGCCTGTGGATTGGAAATGCTGGGTAATTTAGCCACCCTATGCCTGCTTTCCCCACTGTTAAGCAATGTGATTTATTTAGGGGCTTTCCCCTACTTTTTTTTTCCCCCCTATCAAAAGTTCATTGGCCAGACAGGGACCGTGCACAGGATCACAGACAGAGGGGACGTGAGGGTCCAGTTCAACAGTGAAACCCGCTGGACTTTCCATCCTGGAGCCCTGACCAAGGTACGTGCTGGGCTCGGCCAGAACTGGGAACGCTTCAGGGAAGAGCTGTCCTTGAACCTGCTGTGTTAGGACGTGGTGTGGCACGAGCAAGTGCTGAAGGAATGCCCTGCTGTGCCAAACACGGTGGTTTTGGGCAGAACTCCCTGCAGCCCATCAGAGCTCAGGCAGACGGTTGCAGGCAGTGGGAGCTGGGCTGCTGGGCTGGCCAGTTTGATGGACTTCTGCATTTCAAGTGTCATTTCTTCAGGTGAATTCCATTTCTTAATTCCAGCTTCTTTGGTATGGCAGTTTACCTGCAGTTAGCTCATCCTTCTGCAGCTGCCTTTCAACCTTTTTCCACATAATTTCCCTTTTGACACTGTTTTTTCCCTTTTGACACTGTTTTTTCCCTTTTGACACTGTTTTTTCCCTTTTGACACTGTTTTTTCCCTTTTGACACTGTTTTTTCCCTTTTGACACTGTTTTTTCCCTTTTGACACTGTTTTCTCCCTTTTGACACTGTTTTCTCCCTTTTGACACTGTTTTCTCCCTTTTGACACTGTTTTCTCCCTTTTGACACTGTTTTCTCCCTTTTGACACTGTTTTCTCCCTTGTTCTTGTGTCTCCTTTTTTGCACCTTCGTCTCACTTCTCTTTGATTCTTCTGGACGACCTGAGTCTTTAATCCAGCTCTTCTGATTTTGTGTCTGCCTCTCTAAAGCTCGTAGCCCTGGCCTTCCCCAGGGGTTTGAAATGTGGATGATTAGAAGCAGAGATAATTAGATACAGAAGACCACAAAAATCTGAAAGACCTGAACAAGGCCACAATGCTAAAAACTCCAAAGCCAAGGGAAAAAGCAGTGTCAGACTGTTTTGCACAGAACTAGTCTGCTTTGAAAAGTGTGTTTTGACAGTGCTCCCTTCTTAGCTCAGTGAGCAGAGGGAGCATCTGGCATATTACCAGAAGAGATAAACTCTGGCTTCCCTTTTCTGTTTTAAATAAAAAACAGATTTAGCTTCCTTATTAAAGTGAATTAAAATCTCCAGTACCAGGTCAGGTGTAGTGAGGAGATGGACCGAGGAAAGCCCCACACTTTTACACTGGCGTTAATTATAAATGGCTTGAAGAAGGACAAAAATTTAGAAGACTGTCTGTTGCAAATTACTTCCCCGCTTAAATGTGCACTTGGCTTAAAAGAGAGTTACCCCAGCCCTTGGACTGCATTTCTTTGGCAGTGCAGTGATTACACCTTTCTGGGTAGTCGTACTAACGGTTTGTGATGCCTTGTTTTTTGGGTCGATGGGTGTTGTGTTCGGTTGGGTTTCCGGGGTTGTTTATGAGGGGTTTTTTTTGTGGCTTCATCCCCCAAAAGCTTGTGACTTTCCTCTTCTTGTAGCTCAACACGTTCTGGGTTGGTGACGTGGTCCGGGTGATCGATGATATGGAGACGGTGAAGCGGTTCCAGCCTGGCCACGGGGAGTGGACAGACGAGATGGCCCCTGTGAGTGCACACCAGCTCCAGCAGTTTGCCCAAGCAATTGGGGATAGGGATGGGCTTGCATTGCCCCCAGCAGACACTCCTGCTGCTCAGTGAGCGCTCAGACCTTGCTGGGGCCCTGCAAAGCCCCTGTTCCCTCCTGCTCTTGGCTCCTGGTGACACAGTCGGGTTGCAGCACCCAAAGCAAACAGGGAAAGGGGAAATCTAACCAAGGGTTTGGCTGCCACCAGCTCAGATAAGAGGTTTCACTGACCAAAGTAAACAAGTCCTCTTATGCCCTCCCTAATTCTCTGGAATGAGGCAGGGAGGTGTCCCAAGTGGAGGAATGGTCTGATCAGACCAGTGTGGCTAAAAAGTGGAATACGGGTTAATTAAACACCCAGAGGAAACCTTTCCTAGTCCCAGTTTGATCAGTTCTCTGTGTTCTTCAAACCACGTTTTGTTGTTTCACCACCTTCTTCCCCAGACAACTATAAGGTGTCTGGGAAACCCTTCTGTGTAAAACTGGTGCCCTCGAAGTGGGAGCTGCCTGCGAGTGTGGCACTGCCCCGTGCTTCCCTTCACACAGCAGGGCTGCAGCTTGGGAAGCCCTCTCAGAAACACTGCTTTGGGGCTGAGAGAGAGGCCTTTGAGAAACCACCTCCTCTTTCCTTGCAGACCCTGGGGCACATCGGGAAGGTGATCAAGGTCTACGGGGACGGAGATCTGCGCGTGTCGGTGGGAGGGCAGTCGTGGACCTTCAACCCTGCCTGCCTGACAGCCTACCAGAGGGAGGAGGAGGCAAACCTCATGACCACGGAGAGTGCAAAGGAGTCAAAGAGTGAGGGAGATGTCTGACCTTTCAGGGACAGGGAGCTCTTTGCTGCAGATCTTTGGATGGTGTTAAACTCGGGCTGTTCTTCCCCGGACCCAGCTGTGCCTTACTGAGCAAGCAAAGGTGGCCTTAACAGGAAAATAGAGAATAAAACCCAACTGTGCCTTACTGGGCGAGCAAAGCTGGCCTTAATAAGAAAATATAGGATAAAACCCAGCTGTGCCTTACTGGGCGAGCAAAGCTGGCCTTAACAGGAAAGTAGAGAATTTAGGACTCGGAAGAGCTGACCACAACCCTGCCCGAGGTTCAGTGTTTGCCTTGTTCTATCTCAGTTTCCTGGTCCATGCTGTTTCCTGTACTAGGATACTAATTCTTGAAGGCTCGTGAAATAGTCCCAGGACTGTGTGGGGAAGTGTTATGAAATCAACAATTATTTTTGCCCAGTCCACCCTGAAGTTGAATTTGGGATCACGTGACGTGGAGAGGGGTTTTTGTCTCTTTTGCACATCTGCTCGTGAATATTTTTTTGTGGCCTCACCATACTCGTTTCCTTTAGATGTCAGGATCATGTGGGAGAGAGGACAGACTTGCCAGGAGTTAGGGTTTTCTTTGTTTTGTTTTGCTTTGTAGATGGATCTTATGCTGTTTGCTCAAGATAGACTTCAGGGACAACTCGATACGAGCCCAGACTTTTTCACTTTGCTCTGTCTGGAGAACTGTAACACCTCTGTCCTCTCAGGCACCCAAAATCGTGTAGTTACAGGTCCTTTCTGTTCCTCATCCAGGTACTTTGGTGACTGTTCTGGAGAAGCTGCTGTCCCAGAAGACAGAGTCAGAGCATGCTGGGTGCCTGGTCATTTGTGCAGCCCTCAACAACACAGCCAAGGTCCGGGAGCTGCTGCAGAAATACCCAGACAAGGCAAGTTCTGGACACATCCTGTATGGCTGGTTTTTGTTGCTTTTCTTAAAGATGCTGCCATAAAATTGTGTGGTCCACTGGGGAAAAGGATGGGAGAAAAATGATAGATTTTTTTCAGACTTTTTTTCATGTCTCGTAAGAGCTGGAACGTTACTTTGCTGCAATTTAGGGTTAAACGTGCATATTTTATGCCTCTGGTTTGAGGCATTAAATCTGCACTAGAGTTAAGTCCTTACAGCACATTTCCAAAGCTGGCTTTTCCCAGATTTCCTGTGTGGACACTGCACCTGCAGAATGAGGGGGAGAGGGGTTTATCTGTATGAAAACAGGAGGAGATACCCAAGTATCTGTTGGAAAAGGAAGCCATGGGCTGTGTCTGGCTGCGTCTGTCCTTAGAAGACCTTGCAAAATCATATTGTTGGAATCAGGAAAGGGAAAAGCTGCCCAGATCTGTGCAGTGTCTTATCTCATGTCTGACTGGAGCAGAGAGCTGGGCTTGACTTGTTGCTGAACAGTTTCTGTGCTCGCAGGGTGCCAAACTTAGGATCACGTCTCCTGAAATCTCTGCTCTTTCGGGCTCCTTCAGGGAGGGGTTCAGGCTTGATAAACAGATAAAAAAAGAACCACCAGAGAACAAAGCATTTCAGCAGTGGCCTTGGAAACTGTTGGTAACTACAAGAAGTTTCGTTGAGGCTGTGTCTGTGTGGCTGGAGGGAGCAGCGGGATGTGTGAACCAGCAAAAGTAGGATCAATTGTGAAAGAACCCCTGTGAAGCTGATTTAGTGTTCAGTTGGCTGGTATCTATTATAGTTCTTCATTTACAAAGTTAATGGGGCTTCTAGAGATGGGAAGAACAGACAAATACCTGCAGTTGTCAAATTGATCCCAGATAAGAAAGTGCCAGGAGTAAGGAATCCATTATGTGATTAGTTACTTTTATTAGATTTCTATTTCTATTCTGATACTTACATTAAATTAGTTATTTCTGTTAGAGTGTTATACCCAGCAAGAGGGGGGCTGGATTTGAGGCTTACTTGGTGCAGGTTGGAATTGCTTGCCAAGGCCTCTCCAGCTTATCAGCATTGTCCATCTTGTGCAAATGGAAGAAAAGCACAGTGGCCTCCTTGCCTAAATGACTCTCCCATCATTTGGGTGTTCCAAGGGAAGTCCTGCCTGTCCTGCTCTGGCTGCTGCATAGAACCAGCTGCAGGGGATAAAAAGACTTGTTCATTAACTTGTTCTCCCTGACAGTCTGCTGAGATTTTGTAGCTCCTTCATCTCCTCTCCTTAGCCTCCCACTGGTTTCAATAGCTGCTCTTCCCTTTTTTTCCTTGCCTTTCACACAGCCTCTCCTTGCTCTTCAGTCTCTTTAATTCTCAACAAATCTCACTGCAGCACTTGAGCTCTGTGACATCCCCTCCAGCCACTGCGCCCGGTGAAGTACCTGCAGCAGCACAGAGCAATGGGGGACTTGGCATCTTCAGGGCCTTATGCAAAGCTAATTTGATTTCCTCACACATTTTCCTATTGGGAAAGGAATTGTTGGCAGAGGCGTCAAGAAGCGTTGCACTTGCAGGCACAGAGTGATTTGGCAAGAGAGCTGCAATTAGAGCCCTGGCTCCCAGCTCTGTTCCCTCACTTCTCCCCTCATGCCTGGATGTGCTATCCCCTTCCCCTTCAGAAAGGTTCTGGGACGAGGTCAGCGTGGGGTTGGTGCCCGGGAAGCGGAGCCAGCAGGGCCCGGATCCTGCCTGGCAGTTGGGAGCCTGCAGCTGTTCCGCGGCCGGTGCTCCCGCCCCGGCACGAGGTCGTTCCTCATCTGCTGTGCCTCTGCCCTTCCCACAGGTCGATGCCAAGAACCAGGGCAGAACTGCCCTGCAAATTGCCTCCTACCAGGGGCACCTGGAGGTGGTGAAGGCTTTGCTGCAGGCGCACGCCAGCGTCAACCTGAGGGACGACGAGGGGGACACGGCGCTGCACTACGCGGCTTTTGGGTAGGGTACCTGACTTCTTGCCGTCTCTGCTGCAAGGTCTGAAGGCCTGCAGAATTTATCTTCTGGATATAAACGGGCAGTCTGTGGGAAGGATGTGTGGCTGGCAGAGGCTTTTCTCTGATTTTACCCTGTATATTAGAAATTGGCCTTTGAGCTTTAGCCCTGGGGAGCATTGAGCGTTTCTTCGCGCACTCCTCTATCCTCCACAGGCCAGGTTTCCATGCTGGGAATTTTGGGGAACAGGAGGTTTTAGTGAATCAGAGCGAGAGGTTTTGGTGATTAGATTATTTTTTTTTTTTTTTTTTTCCCCCACGGGGCTTGGGGGGAGGTGGTTTGGTTGATTTGAGATCAGTTTGGTTGGTTGGTTTCTGTAAGTGCACGTGTTTTCCAGAGCGAGATGGAATTTTTAATGGTTTTGTCTGTGGCCAGGGAAGAATTCATCAGTAGAAGTGGGAAATTCCCGTTGATTTAGAATGGAGGGAGCAGATTCTAGAGCACAAATTAGGAAGGTTTTGTTGGGGGGGGGGGTGGTTTAATACTAGCAAGAAGTGGGATGAAGTCGCGAGGATACAAAACCCGAGAAGCTTTGTTGCCTTTCAGGGAGGAAGAACCTACTGTCACAGGGTCGACTCTAATCTGTTTTGCTCCTTGCTTTCCAACCAGAAACCAAGCTGAGGTTGCCCGTGTGCTCATTGGCAAAGGAGCCAGTGCAGACCTGTTGAACAATGCCAAGTGCACGGCGCTGTATGTGGCCGTGAGCCAGGGCTTCACCGAGGTGGTCAGGGCCCTCTGTGAGCTCAACTGTGATGTCAACCTCCCGGTGAGTGTGGGGTAGAGGGGTCTTTGGGTTTGGGGGGTTTTTTTTTCCTTGTGGGCTTTTTATTTTTTGAGGTGGGAAGGTGTTCCTTTGTAGGGTTTGAAAGCCTTTCTCCTAAAATGCATTGCTGTGCCTTGCACGGGAAGTATTCCTTCAAAACTTCAGTGCTCTGGCATTCCAGGTTTGGCTCTGCCCAGCTCAGTCCAGTAACAGTCTGTGTGCTGGCCTCAGGCTGCCGGTGGGAGCTGCCCTGCTGTTAATGGGTGTTGTTGTTCAACACTCCTGTTGCCAGCAATAAGGAGTGGTGATGCTTTGAAGGCAGGCAGTGATGGTGACTTGGACCCAACCCATTTTTAGGCTGGGCTCGTGTGGGTGCTGGGGCTGGACTGTGCTTGGGTCAGCGTCTCAAAGCTAGTTGGGAACGTCAGCTGCTCGTAGGTGGTTTCCCTTGGCTTCCTGAGGTAGGTAACCTGTGTTCTGCTTGGGTGTCCGTGTGCAGGATTCCCAGGGAGACACCCCCCTGCATTATGCCATCACTCTTGATTACAAAGTTGTTATTGAGATTCTCACCGAAGTACCCAACATAGACTTCACTGTCCAGAATGGCCAAGGCTTCAACCTGCTCCACTACTCTGCTCTGAAAGGCAACAAGCTGTGAGTGACCTTTCTTTATTTTTTTTTTTTTCATTTTTATGGCTTTTGTAAATCTTAACTCACGCTCGTCTCAGCAGTGAGAAGGTGGCAGATGTAGTTCTGGATAGATGGGAAGAAAATAGATATGGCTGGCTAGAGCTGTTGCCCTCCTTCATGCCTTCACAGGAAACTCCTGCCTGCTTTTCCCCATCCCGTCTCTCTCATACCTCCCTAGTCTGGCTTGGAAATCTGTCTGCTTAGTTTCCTTAAGTGTTTGGGTTCACACTTGGAAGGACAGGAGAAGGTCTGTAGTAAAGACTGTATCTAACTGAGAGCCTCTGGAACTCTTCCAAGGATAAATCTGCTCATTATTTCCAAAGCAGTGTGACTTTACCCTTTATTACTTTATTAAATGTTAACTGAGGGCTTTTGTTGCTTTCTTGTAATTCAATCTGTGAGTTGGAGGGACTGCTCTGCATCACCAGTGTCAGCTCATGGTGCTGCCTATCAAACTATGAGCACTTATAACCCCTTTTTTCCTGATAAATTAACTCCTCCATCTCTGTTAACCTCCAACACTCCAGAGCCATAAAGAAGATTCTGGCAAGAGCTCGGCAGCTGGTTGACTCCAAGAAGGAAGATGGTTTCACTGCCCTGCACCTCGCTGCTCTCAACAACCACATGGAAGTGGCAGAAATTCTCATCAAAGAGGTGAGGGAAAAAAAGCAAAACAAACCCACCACGAACAAAAGGATCCCATCTGCCCCACTCCCCCCTGCCCCACTCCCGACCGCCCACATTTCCCCACGTGTGCTACCGCTGGGACTCACGGGAATGTCCCTGTCTCTTTGAAGAGCTGACATCCTTTGCCAGCCTGGAGAAGAAGGGTTGGCATTCCCGGGGCTGTTTTCCTTTGGCCCTGGCAGAGAGGAGAAGGCCATCTTGGCCGGAACAAAGCGGGTTGGAACCGGAGCCTGCTGGAAAATGTTCGGTGAAGGCGGACTCGAGGTTCGGGACCTCAGCGGGCACCCGCAGCTGTTCCCCAGCCACAGGCAGCAGCACCAGCTCACTGTGGGGCAACTCCTCCCTTCCAGGGTCGCTGCGACGTGAACCTCAAAAACAACCGTAACCAGACCCCCCTGCACCTGGCGGTGATCCAGGGCCACGTGGGGATGGTGCAGCTGCTGGTGGGCGAGGGCAGCGACGTCAACGCCGAGGACGAGGACGGGGACACGGCCATGCACATCGCCCTGGAGCGGCAGCAGCTCATGGCCCTGGCCATGGAGAAGCGCGAGGGGGACATGGGGCCCTCCCTCCTTTCCAAGGTGAGCTGGGAGCGGGAGAAATTCCAGCGCCGAGGGCGGGAGAACGCTCGCTGTTGGAACATCAGCGGGAAATGTAAGGGGGCAAAGGAAGGCAGGGAAGCTGTGTCAAGCCAGTCCAGATTGGGAGCAGAGAAACAAATAGGAACGAACCTTCCTGTCTGTGGGAAGGCAAATAGGTCCTCTGAGGGGATGCTTGAATTTATAGCATGAAAGTTGACATAGTCAGACAACAATTCATCCCGTCTCCCCCGATATTTTTATTAGCATTGTGCTTCTTTCCTGACATGGGAAAGGTCACGAATCCGCTTGCAGAGCCAAGAGCCCTGGGTTTAATTCATGCCCCAGGACCACAGCAATTCATTTCTGTCTGATGGCATGGAAAATATGAGGACAGCTAACCACAGCCACCCCAGTTATCTGCGGGTGGACAGCAGAGCGTGAGAGGTGAGTTTATTCGGGCTGAAGGATAAAGAGAAAGTTGTTACAAAGCCTGAACTGGATTTCCCTGTGCTGTTCTCTGTTCCTGGATATAAAGGCCTTGGTTCTAGGAATCAGTGCAGGATATGCCAAGGGTGTGTAGGGATAATTTAATGCACTGGAAAATCCAGCATGGATTTTTTTTTTTTTTTTAATTTATTTTTAAATGATCAGAATAAGCAAAACCACCCGTTCCTCCTTTCTAACTGTTTGGTGCTTAGAAAAACCCAGTGCACTGGTCATCTGTTCTGCTCATTGCCAAACTGCCATTCCTGTGGTAGCAAGAGTTGATGGCTCAAGTGCATGGCCAAAGGCAGCCTAAAGCTACTCCTGGATGCAGGAAGCCTTAAGGAGGGATCTGTGTGTGTCATTCCCAGTGTTATTTACAGTAGCATCAAATCTAGATGCTGTAGGCTCCTTCATGTCCGATTTTTATTTGCCCTGACCTACATGCTCTGGTCTTTTAAGTCACTGGGAAACGTTCGCTGACTTTAATTTGGGTCACGTACGTAAAAATTTTGCCTTTGAAGTGGCCGTCACTTAAGGCTCCGTGGGCCAGCTGCTCATCAGCTGGTGTGTGCTGTGGTGTCTCCAGCTTCTTCCTTTTCACTGCCTGAAGAAGTGAATGCCCACTGCTGTGATTTTTATTGACCATCACCAGTTAGGACCGGTCTTACGCGCTCCTGTCCCCGGAGCGTAGGTTTGGATCTGCTTGTTTATGTGCTGAAGGATCTTTTTGTGCCTTCAAAAACTAACGCTAAGTTGCGCTTTCAAATCGTGAGTGCGGGGTTTTAAGACTTGGTTTAGGATTTGGTACAGATCACGTTCCACGTAAGAGAAACTTCTTGTGTTAACAAGAGTGTGTTTCTCAACATCTTTCAGCTGCAGGCTTCTGGCTTTCTCGGAAACGTAGAGCTGAATGTCGGGACTGCCATTGCCTGTTACTTAGCACAAGAAGGAGCAGATATCAATTATGCAAACCACAGAGGAAAATCTCCTTTAGACCTCATTACAGATGGGAGGATTGTCCAGATTGTCAAAGACTTCTCGCAGAAATTCAGGTAAACCCCGTGCTCAAGCCAGTCACTGTAAACTCCCTTGCAAACCCACAGAGTGCTCCCACAGCGCTGTCAACACCTCCAGTTCTTCCAGGAGGGGTGGAACGTCTCTGAAACACTTGGGACGTCAGTCTGAGCACCTCCTGTTTCTTCTGGAGCTGCTTGCTGCCTCGTGTTTCTGGAGGGGTTATGTGAGGGTGGATGCTGCCATTGGAAAGCAGATTAATGTTGCTCAGTGCAAACTCAGCCTCTTGACTTACAGAGAGCCCTGAGGCAACCTGAGGAGTCTGGCCACTGAAGCCAAGAGCAACTTTGCAGAGTCATTCTGGGTTCTGTTTTACTTTCATTTGATTCTGCAGTTGCAGATATTTAAAGGCCAAGCAGAGAGGAAGTGCAGCAAAAGAGTGGGCACCAGAACCCACAGAATTTATTCCAGAGCCGGATAAATGCTTGTTTTTCAGCTGATAAGAGAAGTAGCTGAGAAAATGCCAAAGGCAGAGTTATGGCCAGTCAAAGATGGCTTTATCTCGGGTTCTGAGAAACACTTGTTTGCATTTTGACTTTGCAAACATGCAAAGCAGAGTTTGATCTGAGGGCACAGACTCGGTCCGGTTACTGCTGGAGGAGGAACCACACAACAGTGCTGTAATTGGCCATGCCTCTGGTCCACTGTCAAAACCAGGTGAAATGTGTCCCTTTGAACATCTTGCACGGGAATTTTGTCAGTGGAGCATACGTTGGGTTGAGGTTTTTTGCTTAAAGAATGTCATTTCTTTCAGGCTGACGTTTCCCAGAGCAGCGTGCTGGTTTCAGCAGGTGATTCTACTGTCAGTACCTAATTGCTGCCCTACAAAAGGGCATTTTCAGCTTGTGTAAATATTAGTCATCCTTGCTCTTTTCTTTCTAGGTAGAACTAGTCAGAATCCCAGCTGGGTCGGTCCCCATAGGGCAAGTGAGAGATCACAGGTTTATGCCACTGAGCATCATGGGGCGTTTGCCAGGGGTTGGTACCACGCTGCTGAGGGAGGATCTGGAGCGTGTGGCTCACGTTCTGTGATGGTCCTGGTTTCAGGGAACAGCAGGTTTCTTCGGAGAGCTCCACCATCACCTGCAGCCTTCGCCGTGTGCACACCACGCCCAACACCATGACCAACCTCAGCGTGTCCAGCGTGGCAGTGCCCACAGAGTGCCTGGTCTGCTCAGAGCTGGCCTTGCTCATCCACTTCTTCCCATGCCAGCACAGTATTGTGTGTGAAGGTGAGTTTTCTGTTTTCTTTCCGTCTTCCAACGTTTTTCTCTCCCGTTCCGCCACCCAGCCTCCTCAGCTGGGCTCCCGTAAATCAGGCTCTGTTTAGACACAGGGCCATTGTGCTGTTGGTGTCCTGAAACGACCCCAGCATGATTTCAGCAGCTTAGGCAAGACATGCAGAGTTATCTGTGAAAAGCCCAGGACGTTCTGCCCACCTGCTGATTGGGAGCCAAGGCAGCTTTACCTGTGCTTGTAGATGCCTGCATAATTCAGAAGGTGCCTCAGTTCTAGCTGTCAGTGCTTCATCCATCAAAAACCTCCTGAGAAGGATTTCCCTCTTCTCTGGCTTTCACTGCTGTTTGCACTTCAGTTGTTTTAAAGGCAGCCTGCTCAAAGATGTCAGCAAGTTTGTTATCTCACATGGCGCTCACAGTCTGACCACAGGGAACTGGGAATTTTTGTGTGCCAGAGCTGCTTCCTTTTCCCCCAGAGCTGTTTGGATCCACAGTGCAGCAGTTCCAGTGGCACAGAGCATCGAGGGCTTAAAGGTGTTGTGTTTGCTGCTGACCTAGGAAAGATTAAACCAGGAGAGTTAAGACACAAAAAGCAGGTTGTGACCTCATTCCGTGCTGAACCAATCTCTTAATCACCCAGGGAGGCCTCAGGTGGTTCAAAGCTGATGGTCTTGAGTCTGTTCTGACATCAGTGGGCTTAACTGTGATCTCTTCTCATGTCATTTGTGCTAGAATGCTCCAGGAGAATGAAGAAGTGCATCAAATGTCAAGTGACAATAACCAAAAAACTGAAACAAGGTATGTTTGCTGTTCCTGCTCCAAGTGCTGTGGGAGGGGTCCTCTGAGGAGCATCAGTGATCTTCAGGGGGATAACACAGGGAGTTAATATGCTTTGGTTTGTGTGTGTGTGTGCCTGTTGCACTGCCCAGCTTCAGAGGGAAAAAGGAACATCCTCTCAGGTGTCACAGGCCAAGCTCAACCCTCGTAGACAGGACAGGACATTTAAGGAAGCTTTGCCTGGGTCTGGCTTGTTTTGTGCATTGAAAGCACGTCTCAGGCTCTCCAAGTCTGTTTTCACATGTGGTGGCTTAACAATGCGAATTTATGAGAAAGGAAAAATGGCATTTTGTGCAAGCCTTGGCTGAAATGACAGTGCCTGTGCAGGGCTGGCATTACCCAGGTCTCCAGGAATCCTGGAGCTGGGTTGTTTCAATAAGGCTCTGCAGCTTAGCTCCGGATGAGACATTTGCATGCAGATTTTTGCTGGAGGAGGAACACCGAGGTCTCCAGAAATACCAGCTGGATTTCCCTCTCAGTGATAATGTCTTCGGTGCTTGCTTTTAACAAGCCCCCTGTCCCCAGACCCGCTTCACCTTTGTGGATTTGAAATCACCCCTTGCACCACTGATGTGCAGCTGGTCCCAGCGTGCTGAGGGAAGGGGCCTCTATTTTGAATTGTAGAGCTCCCTAATCAGGGATTGAGGAGCAGAATGTGAGCAGTAGGGCTGAATTAAGCTGAAACCAGGAGGAGCCTGTTTACCTGAGCTGGTATTTGGGGTTCTTTCATTTCACAGAGTTGACCAAGTGACCCTATTTGTGTAGCTTCAATCATGCAAAAGGTCAAAATAGGTGATGCCAAGCGGTTTCTTCTTGTTTGGCCACGTGTGCCCCCAAGGGCTTAACCAGAAATTTGAGTGCCAGATGTGAAGAGGGAGAACACTGTAAGGACTCCTGGGCTGGAACATCACACCCAGCTCTGGGCGTTTCCGTATTCCAGAGCACCGAGGCAGGACATCTCAGCCAGCATTTTGTTTCCTTTAGATGAAAACAAAAACCAACCCACCCAACCGTCTCAAACCCACGCGCACGAACCAGCTGAGCAGCTGGGAGGGGGGGAGAGCAGCACTGGCCAGTCTGAAAAGCACCTGCCAGGCTTTGGTTTGGGGAACCCCTGGCTGAGGCTCAGTAGGGAGGGTTCAGCCTGCCCCGGGCGAGGGGCAGAGTGCGGTGGGAGGGACGAGGGGCGGCCTGACTGACCCTCCCCGGTGCCCTGCAGACAGCACGGAGGTGGAGTGCAGCCCCAGCTCGGAATCCACGGACCAGAGGAAGCTGATGGAGGAGCTGCAGAGCCGCTACCGGCAGATGGAGGAGAGGATCACCTGCCCCATCTGCATCGACGACCAGATCAAGCTGGTGTTCCAGTGTGGCCACGGCTCCTGCCCCGACTGCAGCACGGCGCTCACCGTGTGCCCCATCTGCCGCCAGGCCATCCGGGAGAGGATCCAGATCTTCGTCTAGGGATGCCCCCGCCTGCCCCCTCTCCTCCCTTCTCCTTTGCGTTTTAGGGGGTTGGCTCCCTGCAAAGCCCCGCTGGAAGAGGGGGAAGCACACGGCTGGGGTCACTCGGCTGGAGGTGGAGGGGGCCCCTCTCCTGCTGCAGGGTCCAAGGCCACGGAGCGGCCGGAGGGCCGGCACCCCCTCCCCGAGCTGCTCCTCCATCCCAGGCACCTGCATAAACAACCCTGACCTGTCTGCTGGGGGCACGAGAGCCTTTCGGAGCAGAGACGAGCAGAATTCCACGTGGGGATGTTCCCACTGGCATCCAGCTCCAGGACTGCACCCCGGCCAGTGCCCTGCGGGGTGGATTTCCTTGGACTGCCCTGGAAGGAGAAGGAGAGGCTGGAGCAGGATGTTCCTCACCCCTTATCCCTCGGCAGGCGGTGGCAGAGCCCGCACTGCACTTCCCCTGAGGAGATCCCAGCTCTCCCAGCTGCCTGCCCGGGCTGGGGAGGGATGTCCTGAGAGTGTCCTCCCTGAGCCAGAACCTGTGGACTCCACCAGAACAGAGGCAAACTGGATGTAATAAGGTCCTAAAGACAGAGCATGTGCCTTAGAGATAAAGTAGTGAACACTGATTGAAGAAAATACGTTGTTACTACAAATATTTCTAACCTCTAAGTGACACTCTTCTTCCATATTTTGGGGTTTTTTTGGTTTTTTTGTTGGTTTTTTTTTTTTTTGGCACAACTGTGTGTTCAGAGACTCCTGAGCTTTCTATCCATAATGCCAAAGGCAGGTGTTAAATACTCCAATCAAAGTGTAAAGAAAATAGATAGTTAATAATTAATTAAGAGATTGGGGGGGGGGAAATAAAAAAGGGGGGTTTCATTTTTGTTTCTTTGTTTTGCAGCAAAACTTAATAAAATAAAAAACATCTATTTTCCTGAGCATTAAAATGAATGTACAAAACAGTAGCTGAAATGTGGATCCAGCTGTACTGTGTTTTCCAGCTGAGTGAAGAAACATTATCCACTGAGTCATCCTGTAAAAGTAACTGTTGGTGGAAGTGTGGCTCGTGTGCCACACGTGTGTGTATGTGCACATACGTGTTTGGGGGGGGTGTGGGAGGAGGGTGTTGCTCTCTGGTGACACAATTATGCCCAAACACACTGTTTGTGACATATTTGGAGCAATATTTAAACCAAGCAAAAAAAAAAAAACAAAACCCTGTGTTCCTCTGCTCTCTTTGTTCCTTTGCAGAGAGGTGGCAAAGCTTTTAAAGGAGGTTTTAGCTCCGTGGAATGGGTGGTTGTTGCAGGAATATTTATTACTTCGCAGCCCGCTGGTGTGTTGAGAAAGGTATTTCACAAACCCTGGACTCCTGTGGGTTGTGTTCATCAGAATGTTCCCTGGAAGTTTTTAGAGTTGGAGCAGGTTTTTTTTTTTGGGGGGGGGGGGGCTGTGAAAATGGATCAGATTTAACCCCTATTTAACACCCAAATAACCTAAAGCTGAGGTGCAGAATCAGCTTCGGTGTAAAAATCAGGGGTGAAATTCCCATTTACTGGTATCCCAGAAGTTCGTGCTCGTGGAAGTTCCTTTGGAGTGAGTCAGAAACTTCCCCGGAACGTTTGCTGTGTTGTTGGGGTGCAGCAACACCAAAGTGTACAGGTGTAAAAGTACAAGTCTGAGCCATTTTTATCATCTGGGAGCTGCTTTAACCACTCCTCGGTGCAAGTGAATAATTTCCCAGAGTGTGTGTTACCCCAGCCCCGTGCTAAGCCTTCCTTTTCAAGCAGAGCTCTTTCACAAGCCTCTGCCTAAACCCAAAAGCACTTTGCTGAAGGTAAAAACTTGTTTCCATCATGTGTGTTGGACGTGTGCTGGCACTTGGGGAGAGGGGGCAGAGGTGGCAGAGTGTTAAGTGTCTGCTGTGTCATCTCTTAGCCCAAAGGTGTCATTTTATTCAGGAAAAACAACATTGGAGCACCTGCTTCATTGTATTTAATTTTTTTTAATGGTTTCTTTGGGTGCTAAATGAAGAGAGGCTTCCAAGTGATTATTTTCCCCAAAGGACAGAAAAAAAAAATCCTGGGACAACTGGAGCCTTTGACTTGGGAGCTGTGCAGCTGTTGCAGAAAATTGAGGGGGTTTAAACATTTTGGGTTTTTTTTTTTTTTTTTTTTCCCCCTGTCTAATGAAAAGATATTTTTTTTTTTTTTTTGCAGGGAAAGAAGAGCTCCCCCCTCAATTTTGTGATGTAGCTTCTCGAAACTCGAGCTCTGTTTTAGGACCTCTTGAGCTTGTTTTCGTGCCTGAAATTCGTTGTGTGGCCAGGCTGGAGTTGGAGTTTTGCACTGCAAAAAAAAAACCAAAAACCCTGCTTAAAGAGCTGGAGAAATGGTTTGTAAATGTCATGTTTGTTTTGGGAGCATATTCTTTTATTTTCTGTTATTTTTACGTGTTCCCTCGTATTTTCCCGAGTTTTTCCCGCTGTGGTTGCTTCTGAGGAGCAGCAGTGGAGCTGTTCAGCACCGTTTTAACCCTTCCATTTTGCCAGTGAGAAGAAGGGAATTCGGGCACCCCCCGGAGAAGAACCAGGATGGTCAGAGGAGCCCCTGGAACAGGAGGTCACAGGAGGAGCCCCTTCGTGCCACGTATGTTTTTGGCAGACTTTGCCCCCCACGCCAGGCTCAGCTCTGTTTGAGAGGGAGGCTTTGCAGGAGGGGAGGAGGTTCTGCTCTTTCATCTTCCTTGATGAGCCTGGATCAAATTTAGCCGGAGAACCAGACGGGAAAGGTGGGGGAAGATGATGCTCCTCTCTCTCTCCTTTTGCTCCCGGTTGGTTTTCTTGCTGGTTTTAGGAGCAGGGAGGATGTTCCTGCTGCTGAAAGGAGGTGAGGAGGCCCCAGAGCAGGAGCAAATGCTCCTTTAAAGGCAAATATTGTCATTATTTAGCCTGGTGCGGGTGGTGAGCAGCTTTTCTGCTGGATGTTTGTCACCGGTTGGTCTCCCGCAAACGAGCTGGGGAGCTCCTGGTTTTCACTGGAGCTTCTGTCCCCTCCTGAATGCAGCTCTGTGCCTTTGATATTCCCGAGTTTTTCGGGTGTACAGCTTTCATTACGAGATGTCAGCTGGTCTCAGGCTTGGCACGGGGGTTTCTGAAGCTCTTCCTTTGGAAACGTGGCCAGAAATCCGTGTTTTACAGACAGTGTGAGGCTGAGGGAGTAGAGAGGGAGGTGGTTGAAAGGCAGAGTCAGGTAAAGAGCCCATCTCTCCTTTGATTCTGTTCCCACTAGTCCGTGCTGCTCCCAGGATTTCGGGAGGATTGGTCCATCCACAGGTGGATTACGGGTTATTAACCCAGCCCCGACCACAGGGAAGCAATTCCCCCACGCAGGGAAGCAATTCTTCCCCCCATTGCAGGGTGCACCTTGTGATCTGTGATTTGAGATAAATCTCTCCCTTGTTTTCTTGAATTTCTCCCTCTTTTGATTCCTGAAATCCTGCGTGGCCGTGGCTGGACTGCTGAGCTCCTGCCTGGGGTCAGGGCCCGCTGGTCACACGAGGTCAGGCCAGTGCAGGCACCTCTGTGAGCCGCAGCTCGAACTGACAGTTAAGCAAAATATTCCATTTTCTTTGCCAGCTGGAGCAAGCCCTTGTTTTCAGCTCATTTGTTGTTCATCAGACCATGGGCTTTTCTAGGAACATCAGCAGATGCCGGTCACGAGGGGCTGCTTGATGGAAAGTGGGAGAACATTTTGGGGGCTGAAGAGCATCGTTATTATTCTCCCCCTTCCCTGGGGAACGTTGCTCCCTGTTGCAGCCCGTGCAATCCTTTTTTTAGTGCGTGACCCACTGGGGGAGCACAAATTCGAGCTGCCATTCCCACAGGAACCGTGCAGGAATGTTGGGCTGCTGGGTTGTTTCCCCCCTCCCAAGCTGTGAGCTGCAGGGCTAAATCTGTAAGTGCTTTTAAAAGTAAGAGCTATATGAGGGTGTCCTAATTCTTTTCACATGGGCCACCAAGGAGCTGATCTGTGGTAAATCACGTCCACCCCTGTGCTTTCCCCCTTCCTGGCCTGGGGCTGGATTTGGAGCAGTGCCCTGGAGATGAGATGTTGATCCTCGTGCCTTGAGCCATCAGACATGGTCAGATATCAGGTTCTTCTTCTTTCCCACCTCCGTGTAGAATTCTCAGTTCCCAGCAGGGGAAGCTGGTGGGAGTGGTTGGTTTTAATCCTGAATAATAGGCTCTTATCCCTGAATAAACAAGAGGTGGGATTCCTTTGGGACAGTCAGGCAGCTGCAGTTCTAGCTCTGATGGTTGTTCTCTTGTGTGGCATCTCTTAGCACAAGTTTGTTGCTGTGGATTGTTGTAATGGATTGTTCTTGTGCTGTTCTGGGGACTTGAGTGAAGCAAGGCTGGGCACCAGGGCTGGCTTTGCTCTCAAATGGGGCAGAGATGCTGGGAGTAGTGTCGAAAATAGCATTTGATGTTAGCAATGCTGAATAAAGGAAAGGAGAGAAATACTAAGAACAATCCACAGAAGTGAAGAAGTGTTTCTATTTGAGCTAAAGCTTGCCCTGGGGAATGGAGCCATATGTTGTGCATTACACAGCAGCCCCCCTTTAAACTAAACATTTCAGCATTGGAGGGAAAAGAGCTAAGCCAGGCTGAGGTGATTGAACCAGGAAAGCCTATTGTGTTGTGCAAATGATCCAGGGCTTTATGTTTTCCATAGCCTCTAGTTGGCCATTGTGGGTTTTATGCAACATTCCGCAGCATTCCTTCCCTCCTGACAGCTGTTCAGAGCCTGCTGCTCCAGGGACACTCAGTGCACGCAGGGATCTCGGGATATGCATCCCTGAATGTTGGCTTAGACAATGCCAGCTCCCTCCAAAAGATATCCAGGTCCTGGGCACTGCCAAGAGAAGGAAGACAAAGCAAAGTCAGCTCTGTGCCTGCCTTCCTTCCCTGTCTCCATCGCACCATGTGGATTCCCTCAGTGTAATGTGTTCCACTGCCCTCAGACACTGTGCAGGAACCAAAGCCAGGAATGTTTTTCTGTCCAAATATAGTCAGGATGACAGTCCTTGCCTGGAGTCCAAACCAAATATCCTCGCTCCAGAACCCGAGACCTCTCAAGCTCAGCAGAACTCCGAGGCTGCAGCAGCAGCACTTGGGCAAGAGCAGCTCTCCCGGAGCTGAACGTGGGGAGTATTTTCATCAGCGACGCTGGGAATTCTGGCCAGAGCTTGTGCCCTGGTGGATCCAGGTGCACAGAAACATTCTCAGGAGCACTGTTTGTGCCCAGCAGTAGGTTCCTGCGTGTCCCTTCGCTCCACGAGCTCCATCTGTGAGCCCTGAACGCCTCAGCACAAGAGCTCCCCCCACCTGACTCTCGTCGCCCTGGAAACTGGGCTTTGTCTTGGCCTTGCTGCTGAGGTGCTTTCTCAGCAAATATTTAGCTTGAACTTTTAAGAGCTTTCAGAGCATCCTGCAGCCACTGGCTCGGTGGGGTTGGATGCACAGGCACTGGGTTTCTGGGTGAATGGGCACAGAGCATTCCCAGCATATACGGGGGGAAGTGAACCCAGGGCTTTCCAGGAAACCCTGCTCTCGCTCCTGATCCATCCAGGTGTAACCTGCTTGCTACCCCGACAGGGAAGCGGGATCCTGAGTGTCACAGAGGTTGTGAGTCGTCTCTGCAGGTAAAGATAAGGAGCTCACATGCAGTATGGTCCCTTCCCATCCAGAATACTCCAGTAACTCCTGGGAAAAGGGCTGTCTTGGCTGTGCTAACCTTTAGTAACTGCATGAATAAGTCTTCAGAAACAATGAGGTCCTAAGAATGCACTGTCACTAAAGCTTTGCAAGGCTCTGTGCTTAGAAGTATTTCACAGAAACTTCCTTTACAATGGGCCAAAGGAAATTCTGGGTTCCCTCGGGCTGTGGTTGTGTGGGTTCCCAGTCTGTGCTTCAAAGCTCAGGTTCCTGTGCTCCTCTTCACAAAAATAAGGCTGCTTAGAAGATTTCAGGCTGCCGTTCTTCAAGATTCCACCCTCCACCTCAGGCAAGTCTTTTACCTTCCCGGTGCTGTGGGTCTCACCCTGCCAGGTGCAGGTTAAAAGCAGTCAGGACTGATGTGAGATTCCCTGCACAAGCTGATTTTCAAGCACTGCTGACTCTTCCTGGCTGGGTGCAAGGCAGAGGCACTTGAAGCTCTTACGCAGTTCCGTGGCTGAAACTCAGTGTTCTTCCAGCACTCTTTGATAGCAGTATTTTTCTTTTCAAGCCAGTGCTGTTTTACTGGAGAAGAGCTCTTGGCTCAAGGTTTTGAGCCCCATTCCAAGGCAGTTTTTCCTCCGAGACTCCCTTCTCAATCAGCCTTTGTAGGTGTGTTCTCACCTACAGAAAGCAGCTTGTTCGGGGGGACTCGAGCCACTGATCCTTCTGGAGCGTGTTGTTCCCAGTTTCTCGCTTTGTGCTTTGATCTGCAGCTCAGACCACAAAGGGGGCTGCATTTGCATCTCTCCTTGGAGCTCCAAACAAAGGGCTTTTTCACAGGGTTCAGGCACGGGCACGTTCCTTCTGCCAACTGTGCTACTGGGGGAGGAGGAACCATCCCTCGAAAGCTGTGGCAGCAGCTGAGGTGAGCCAAGAACACGGGAGGTAGAGCCCTGCACCCTGGCTCTCTGCTCTTCATCACAGTTCCAGCTTCCCTTTGTAATTCTATCCACAGCTTCCTCCTTGTCCTGTCCTCCTGCCATCTGAACGACTGCTGCACCTTGTCCTCTCCCGGCAGAAAACATGGATGTTCTCCAGGGGGACAGAGCTTGGTGGGAATGGAAAGGGGAAATTTTCGTGCTGTTGTACACAAAGACCCACTGGTCTTGTTTATTCTGAGTTGTTTAAAAAGCTCCAGGCCAGCTTTAGTCTGAAAATACACGAAACTTATGAAATGTTGCAAGCTCGTGAACTGGGGGGGAGGAGGGGAGGAAAATGCAAATGAAACAGTTTTTCTTTATTACAATTACAAGAATTTTCTGAAACTTTTCAAATGCCTCAGATACCCCCTCAAGGAATGTTTTATATGGGCTGGCAACAGACCTACCCCCCACCCCTTCCCTGGCATTTGCTTGTGAAACTGGGAGCTTGCAGAGTTCCTTTTCCTCTGGCTGGGAAGAACTGGAGCTGAGGTCACCCCCACCCTGAGGACCACGGGGCGACCCCACAGGAAAGTGCAGCTGTCTCTGAAAACCTGAGAATTTCTGAGTAAGCTTTTTAAAGAAGTCCTGAACTGACTCAAGTCTGGAGGCTGGAGATGCCTCCAAGAACCCACCAGCTTCAAAGTGGCCACTCCTCCAGGTCAGTCTGTGTGACCCCAAAATCAGTATTCAGGCTCTGAAAATACTTGTCTTCCTCAGCGTGATAACCCAAGCACACCAGAAACTTGCAGGTCCCCTGCCGAGTGTGATGGGAGAGGGAGCTGATGTTTGCTTTTCTGTAGGTTTGTAAACTCCCCGAGCCCTTTCCCAGGCGGAGGAAGCCCTGCCTGCTCTCACTGCACCTCGTTTTTCTTCCTCCTCCCAAAGACAAGCCCTTGACAAATGACGGCTCTCGAGCGTTCAGCATCCCTAATGAAACATTCCAAGGGCATGATGCTGGCTGCTGGATCCCCTGCGCTGCCCCCTCCCCCCATTCTTTCCTTACATAAAGCTGACCGCTGCAGATCTGTCCCCCCGTTGATTACACAGTTAAAGAAAGGAGTTCATGTCCACCCCAGCTTGTTTCACTTTGCTGCTGTTCCTCCGCCAGCCCAACTTTCAGCTGCAGTAACACGATCCCACTTGGCAGAGCCTGAGAGAATCTCTGGCACATTGGGAAGAGGCTTAATGTAAAGTCTACTTTTTTTTTTCTTTTTAATTTTTTTGAGAGCTTTTTTTTTGAAGCTCTGGTGGTTCTGCACAGCTTTGGCAGGAGCTGCAAGGGCTCCTCGCAGATGCTCCAAATGTGAGCGCAGGGATTACGGGTGAGCTCCGTGCAGGGGATGTCTTAGTGCCTGTCCCATCTCCCTCCAAAAACTATTAAAGAAAGACATGGATGCAGCAGAAGAACTTTCTGCAGACAGGAGGAAAGGCTTCCCCTCACTGGACAAGAAAAAGGGCAGTGGCTGGAGAACCGTGGTGGGATTTTTGTGCCTGTTCCCTGCGGTGGCTCTGCTGGCGGTTGTGGAATATCCAGCTGGAGCTGCAGTTCAGGAAAGTCAGGTAGGAGAAGGGATCTAATTCTCAAATGCCTGAAAGGGGTGTGGGATATCAAATATATGTATATTCTGTTTGGAAGGTGGATGCATTCGGGAAGAAATCTGAATAGAGAAATATCTGATCTAAGCAGAGAAATATCTCTGAGGGCAACGAGGTGTGTTCAGGGCTCTCTGAGTCCCTTTTGGCAAAGGATCTCTAAGGGGAACGGTGCATCCCAGTGGAATCAGATTGTCAGAGGTGTGTGTGCAGTCTGGGGCAACCAGACAGTGGATGCACAGAAGATTTGGGTTGTTTTGCCCCGGAGCTGTGGCTGTTCCTGTGAACACTCTGCTCTCCCAGCCTGGGATGATGTGGCATTGCATGTCCTGGGATTTCTGGAGCAGCTGAGCTTTCCCAGGAACTCAGGGCTTGTGTAGGACCTAAACTGGGTCCTACAGAACTCCTGGCTGGTATCGACTCCCTTTCAAGGTCCAGCCATTATCAGGATGTGCTGGGACAGTCTGAATCCAGGGGGAACTCTGGCAAGGCTCTGGGACTCTCTTTATTTTTGCCTTTAGATTACATATATCTTTTAAGTTTATATTTAAAAAAAAAAAGGAATCTTTAAGTGCATCTTCTGGTTTTTTGTGTTTGTGAAGCTCTTGGCACTGGCCCCCCCTGTTTGCATCACATGCTCAGGCTGTTATTAATTGGTCCCGATTCAGAGTTACGTTCCTGTGGGGTTTGAGAGGGGAACTGCGTGGCCAGGAGGGAGAAGGGAATTAATTACAGTCGTTACAGCTCAGTGAAGTAAATGACTGGAGGTCTGACTGCAGGGGGGGATAATGCAGAGCAGGGATGTTGACTGGCATCTGCCTTTATATTTTTATATATATTTATAGATATATGTATAGATGTATATGTTGTTGGTTGTTGAGAGGGAGAACTGAACACCTGCCCTTCTAGCACCTCCCAGGCACTTGGAGTTTTTGGGACCTTAACCCACAGCTGAATGAGTTTCTTCCTGGGAGTGTCTGACCTCCTCAGCTCTGTGTATTCCCAAGGTCTTGGGTCTCTGGCACCCGGACAGACCCTTTGATCCAAGTTATATTGTGACTTTTTAACGAGGTCGCTCCATGTCTGGCAGAACCCCACGTCTGAGCTGCACTTTGGGTGGTTCCCCACCCTTCCCCAGTTCATTCTGCAAAGCTTTTCCTAATTAAAAGCATCTTGTGGCACCAGTGGTGGGTAGAACCGAGCCTGAAGTAGAACAGAGACTGGGCGGAAGGTTTGAGCAAGAGAACTCAGCCTCTGCACCTCTCTTGGGTCACATTCATGTCTCAGGGGCTGGTGCTGGGCCTGGGTCACCCTCCCTTTGGTTTGGATTTTGAGGATAAGTTTTAATTGTTTCCCTTTGCCTGTTCAGCACTAATGAACGCCCTGAGGGTTTGAAGCTCAGCGGCTGTAGAAGAGACAATCATTTCTCTCCCTCGGGGCTGCAGGAGAAAGCAGGTTCAGTGCTCTGGCTTTGCTCGGGAGCAGGAGCATCCAGCAAAGGGACAGAGAGCTGCTCACCCCAGTGTGAGTTAACAAATCTCCTGAGCCGGAGTCCAGAGACTGACAGAATTCCCGGTAATCCTGGGCTCTTCCTGACTGATGCCAAATTACGTTAATAATGTAATCAGCCCCAATACTGGCACGGGATTGCAGAGAAAACAACACAAAGACAGAAAGGATTTGCATAATTCCCCACTGCTTGAAAGAACTGCAAAAAAAAAAAAATAAAAGGGGAAGGTAACTTATTATCCTATAATTATGAGCCAATCCTCTCCAGGCTTCTCTTGCAGCTCCAACAGATCCTCCACCTTGTCTGTGCTGCTTGAAAGGATGCAAAGTTCTCCTTTCCTATGGAGGGAAAAGGGCATTCTCAGGGTAGAATCAGAGGTAAAAGCCACTGGAGGTGAAGGGAGAGGGACAGCAGCCCCTGTGCCCACATCAGATGTGCCCCGGGGGGGAAAGGGCAGGGCCTTGAGCTGAGTGACCCAAACCCAGTGCTCCAGTCCCCTGCCAAAGGATTCAGCTTGGAGGGCAGGTGTTGGCTCCCAGCTCTGTCCCACAGGGATGTCCCGTGGGCAAAGACTGTGCTGGGCTCAGGTGGTGAGTCAGACCCAGGGCTGAGCTGCAGGAAAGGCTGAAAACTGTCCTTCTAGGAAAGAACGAGGCTGAGATTAGATCAGGGCAGAGGGAAGGGTGGCTGTGAGATGTGAGAAAAGAGGCTGGTTTCCTGTTAGGATGGAATCCCTTGGTAAGTGCTCCAGGCAGATCTGGCAGCTGTCGCTTCAGGCCTCTTGTCCTGCCCTGCCACTGCCTTGCTGTGACACCAGGGACGTGCTGGTCTGGCTCTCAGAGCCTCAGTTCTTCCATGAGGAAAGTGAAGACAGCTCTTGTTTCCCGTGGAATGTGCTGTGAGGCTGAACAGACTCCAGCTGGTGCAGCTCTTGTACCGTTGCCACCGTACATGTCACCTGGGAGGTGTCCTGCTGCCTCTGGAGCAGAGATGGCTCACAGATATTCAGTGTCTTAGGCCTGAACAGGGCAGACAGAGCAGGAAGCCATCCAGAAAACCGTGTTGGGTCCCATTCTTTTGCCTCCACTGCTCAGGATGGAAAGGCTTTTCTAATTGGAGTCAGACGTGTCACTAAATTTGATGTCTTTTACTGTTCGATGGTTTAAATCCTCTCCAGGGTTTCCAGGGCTGCTGTTTACTTTGAAGGCATTTCAGATCCACAGCACAGCTCTATAAAGAGCTCCCTGCACAAAGAGCTGCCTGTTTTAGTCATTTTTCCAGCTTTACATTTCTTCTGTGGCGAGGCTGGAGAGCAGCAGGAAAGTGAAAAGGAAATGAAAACTTTCCAGGCAGAGCTGCAGCACTTGCCGTGGCCAGAAGCCTCCTGCAGCTTCATTTCTGCTCCGTCTGTGCCACACTCCAAGAGGAGAGCGGCTGCAGTGCCCTGGTGTGGGATGGTGCAGCCAGACAGGACCACCTTGTCCCCTGGACGCCCCTAAGGCAGCTGCAGTTGTGCTCCCCAGCCCGCAGATGTCCTGCCCTGCTGGTTTTGACCGCGCACTGCTCAGGCCTGGGGTGCCTCCCACCCCTTCCAACCTGCTGCTTTGTCTTCAAGGAAGATGCCACATCCCCTGGCCTGCGCGGAGAGGGTTCCTCAGCTTTGCAAAGCCCGGCTTTTCCTCGTCCCCCAGCGCGGAGAAAACGCTACACGATCACCCCGGGCCACTTGAGATGGGACCACTTCAACCTCACCTACAAGTAAGGCCTGGCTTTGGCCCCCGGAGGGATCCTGGGGCCTGAGTTCTTCCTGCCAGGGGTTTGGGTGTTGCCCACGTGACTGTTGCTCAGCCCTGTGCAGGGAGAGCTGCTAAAGCCGCTCTGGAATAGGAATATTCCTACACCTCTCACTTCAGTGAAGCTGTTCAGGGCAGGTTCAGGCTTCCTGAGCAGGGACCTCCCTCAGAAGGTCGTGACTGGAGGATTGACTCTGTCCTGCTGCTGTTTTTAACGGTTCTGTTTGAACCTAAACTACCCCTGAGGGAAATCCCTGTTGGGAGGCTCTGTGATTTCAGGAGGACAGAGCTCTTAGTGCTTTTTAGGAATCTCTCTCCCTGTTGTCTTTGGGAAAGGACGTCAGCTCTTGGATTATTAATAAACAATGAAAAGCCCTGGATAATCCCTGGGGTGAGGGAATGCTCTGCTCCTTCAGAGGAGCACCCCAAACAGGCTCAGCCTCATCAGAGTCTTAATTGTCCAGGTTTCCCCTCGTTAACAGCTGGGCTTGATACAAAACCTTCTGCTCCCTTTAGGATGTGCTGGGACGAAGGGAGAACATAATCAGCATAGCTAAAAAACAACCAGAGGGGATAGAGAATATGCCCAACTTTTCCCCATTGCTACACTTGAGGCAATTCCCTGAATGCAGATCTTCCTGTGGGCCAAGGTAAGTCTCCAGGAGCTATCTGTGCATTCCCGTGGTACCTGCACCAGGAGTTTTCCCCCAGCTCACCTGTGGCCTGAGCAAAAACCTCTCTTGAGTCTCTCTCCCATGTGATTTAGAGCTTTTTTTTTTTTTTTTTTCCCCAAAGGAAATAACTTGTTTTCCTGCCGAATCTTTGATATTCTCTCAGGAGTTCCACACCACTGTGCACATCCATTGCAGCCCAAGCGTCAGGAGCCCGAGCTCCCTGCTGCTGGAACGCAGTCGCTTCCTCTCCCAGCAGCCCTGCACAGCAGGCTGGGAGGCATCAGGATAAAAATAGGATAAAATCTGAGGGAACCTTGTGTCTAAGGTGCTGTGCTTGAGGGGAGGAGGAGCAAAAGCTGTAGTGCAGAGCACGTGATTGTGAAGAACATCAGCTCTTTATCCATCCCCGTGGGGGTTCACTGAACGTCGGTAACATCCAGTTCCAGCGACTCCCGGGTTGAACCTGTTGGAGTGAATAGAAACGCTTGTCTGGCGCAGCCCTGGCGGCCCCCAGCCGGTGTCTGAGGAGGGCAGGGTGTTTTCCTGAAGCTGTTGTGTGTCCCTGCAGGATCCTGTCCTTCCCAAGGAACCTGCTGAGTGCCAGGGACACGCGCCGGGGGCTGGCGGCCGCGTTCCGCATGTGGAGCGAGGTGTCCCCGTTCAGCTTCAGGGAGGTGCCCCGGCACCTCCCCAGCGACCTCAAAATCGGTGAGTCCCCGAGGCACCCAGGGAGCCCTGGGGGGGTTTAACTCCCCCACTTCCAGTGTGTAAACCAGGGAGTGGGAGGCAGGAGATGGTCCTCCCGTGCCCTACGGGCTCGGCCTCTTGGGTGAGGGTTGGGGCGTCCTTTGCCTTCAGTCAGGCAGAGAAACTACTTTTAGCTCTTATTATTAATTTTTACTGCTTTTGTTAGAATTCCTTGTTAATATTTAGGAAATATTAATATCACGATTAACGCTTCCTGTGAATCTTGCAGTCAGGCAGCTTTAGGGGTTTGCCAAGAATTAACACTCAGGTTCTGCCGCTGGGACCGATGGGGAAATCCCCAGACTCCTATTCCAGAAACGGGGAAATCCACAGATCCCCCATTCCACAAATGGGGAATTTTGCAAAAGAATAGGAATCTGTAGATTCTTATCCTGCAGTTTGGGAACCTGAATGTCGGAGGGTGAAGCACCATACCCAGGGTCACACAGAGCCAGAGCAGGAGATGGATTCCAGTTGTTCCTGGGTCTAGTCTCCCTTTTGTTGATCCCACTGGAGGGGAGAGAGAATCTTTGCTCCCTCCCCTCCCTCCTGCCCCTCTCTTGCTCTGCAGTTGGTCTGGAGTTCCTGGGGCCCGGAAAAACGTCAGTGCTGAGGTTTTTTTTCCTGCTCAGCCTCAACCCCAGATGTAAATCCTTCCTGGGATTTACGGTCTGTGTGAAATCCTGATTTCCTGTGCGTGTGGCAGCAGGACTGAGACAACCAGAAGGCTCCTCATTGTTTCGCAACTCGCTCCGGTGCTGCAGGACCCCGCTCAGAGCACACGATGTGCTCCCAGGGGCCTGTTCTGCTCCCCGTGAGCTCCAGCTCCCCACTCCCAGGGGGTGCAGGATGCACTGTGGTGCTGACAAAGGGGTGGGGAGCAGCTCTCACTGTAACTCTGCCCCTGCTTATTTACGTTTAAAGCAGAACAATTCCACCCCCGGGGTTATCAGTTCAACTTGTCTCTGAAAAAAATTAATTTCCATGTGATGTTGCAAGGCAGCCTCAGCACTCCCTGCTGGGAAGTAAACTTATTTATGTCCATCGGGAACAGCTCTAAATCCACGTGGCCATCAATTGCTTTGCGTTCGTCTTCGCTTTTGTGGCTCTGGAGGTCAGAAAACACGTGGAGACCTTCTCAGTGACTCAGGAGTTCACTGACCCTGCCAGATCCACTCAGTCTGCTGCTTTTTTTTTCCACAGGCTTCTACTCCATCAACCACACGGACTGCCTGGAGTCCCTCACCCACCACTGCTTCGATGGCACCACGGGGGAACTGGCCCACGCCTTCTTCCCGCCCCACGGAGAAATCCACTTTGACGACCACGAGTACTGGATCCTGGGGAACACCAGGTTCAGCTGGAAGAAAGGTAACAGTGAATGCCTGGGATTTGGCTTTTGGTCTGGGATTTGCCTGACGTGGGAAAGAGACAACAGGGCCGGTTGTGGTTTTGGGGGGGTTTGGAAGCTGCTCTTCTGCCCCAGGACTCGGCGGGGCCGAGGGACCCTGTGTGGTGTCAGGGCCGTTTCTGGCTGAGTAATTCAATGGAATTATCCAACAGTTCAGTCATATCCTTCAGTTAAAATCCATCCCTGCTGGATGCAGGGTTCAGGATGCTGCCAAGAGGCTCGAGTGTGTCCCATAGGCTGACGGGGGTGCAGAGCTCGGTGGAGGCCCTTTCGGACTGGAATATTCCCAGTAAAAACCCCAGTTCCAGCTCCAGCTCAGGGCTGTGGGAACAAGGTGAGTGGGAACCTGACAGGAGCGAGTGTTGCACAGGGACAGGCCTTCAAACACTGCTCCTTTGGAGCCTGGCACTGCTCTGTGTCCTGCTGCTGGAAATTAGGAGCATGTGGAAATAATCGGCTTTATTTGGACACAACAAAGGAGATGAAACTGGGGCAACTTTTGACAAGACTGTTCTGGTGCTAAACTATTTCCTCTGGGTTTAGGGTTAGTGAATACACTCTACCACCCAATTCCAGCTGGTTTTCCCTTTCTTCCAGGTGTTTGGCTGACAGACCTGGTCCATGTGGCAGCTCACGAAATAGGCCATGCCTTGGGCCTCATGCACTCCCTGAACCCCAACGCCCTCATGCACATCAACGCCACCCTGACTGGGAAAAAGACCATCTCCCAGGATGAAGTGTGGGGAATCCACAGGCTTTATGGTGAGGTGCCAGGGCTCTGCCTCCTGCAGAGCTCTCGTGGTGTCGGATCCCAGCTCTGTTTGGGCTCCTGCTTTGGATTCTTCCCTGTCCCAGCTCCCCCATTTACGCTGGGAGATCTGGTTAAGTGGAATGTCCATTCGTTTCTCAGAAGGAACTCCCTCCCCCAGCCCCTCTAATGCCCGGTTCTCCTCCTGTTTCAGGCTGTAAAGACAGATTATTTACGTGCCCAGCGTGGGCAAAAAAAGGCTTCTGTGAGAAGCGTAGGAAGCTGATGAAGAAGCACTGCCCATCCACCTGTGACTTCTGCTACGGTATCCAAGGTTTCTTCTGGGATTTGGGGAGGGCTTTTTGCACAGGGGGAGGAGGTAAAAGTTATGTGGGGATAAGCAGGATCTTAATTTCACGCTGGAGATCAGTGCGTGCAAGTGATGCAGCTCCAAGCAGCACAACAGAGGTGGGGTCTCGGGTATTTAGGGTGAAGGCCTGGAATTAGGGGGCAGCTTTTATGTTTGGACAGTCATGGAGTGGAACATTAAACTGAACCAGTGAGAGGGGATAAACACCACAGGCAGGGAGAGGGAAGGGCTGCAGGGCAGTTCCTGAGGCAGGGAGGGCACAGAAACAGGACAAGGGGCATCTCAAGCACAGCTGGACTCGAGCCGCTCCCAGGAAAGGAGATAAAGGGTGTTCATCACCTGATCCAGTCTCTCAGTTTTATGGATCCAGGTAAAGGACTAAGGCAGGGTCAGGCCAAGCTGCTGCAGCTGTGGAATTAACTTCAGACAAATAACTGGCCTTAAGAGGTACCATGGAACTGGGACCTCTTTCTCCAGCACAGAAGTGGGTTTTTTAGGCCAGCTTAATGGAAAGATGCAATCAGACAATTGCACAAGCTCATATATGAGTTTGTAACACTTTGGGGACTGTTCGTATCCTCTTCCCTAGCTGTGGACTAGTTGAGTTTTATCCATCTCAGTTTACACACCACAAAGTTTTTCTCTTTGCACATGACTCGTGTTTCGCCCAAGAATGGCTCATTTTTAAATTGATGCTTCCAAGGCTCCTTAAATGACAACCCAACTCTGTGCAAGTGTTTTGGAATGTCTAAACTTGCTGATGAGAGCCGCTCGCTAACTGGCTGCCACTTGCCTCCCTCCTCTCCGGGGGACAGAATTCCCATTTCCAACGGTGCCCCCGACTCTGCCGCCGCCAAGGACCAAGACCAAGACGGTTTCTGAGGGCAGGAACGTCACCTTCCGCTGTGGGCAGAAGATCATCCATAAAAAGGGCAAAGTCTAGTAAGTGCTCCACCCCTCCTTCCAGCCCTCGGGAGCTTCTGCAGCTTGCACAGCAGAAAGGACGAGGGAGGACGGCAAAACTGGGTGACTGGGAGTGGAGTTTGTAATCTGGAAGGTGTCACTGGCTCCTTCCAGAGTAGGAAGAGGGGTGGGAAGGGAGAGTGATTGATAATAATGTTGCAGAGCTTTCCTTTAGTCTGAAAGCACAGCTCTCAGAAACCAGCAGGAGTTCAAAAAAAAGGATAAAATCCAATCCCCGTACGGAGCACAAAGCTAATTCCTACCAGCAAGCCAAATTCCCTGACCCATATTCTGAAAGAAAAAAAAAAAATAGTCTTCCATTTAACCTTTTAGTTCGTAGTTATTTAGCTGTTACTAAAACACAAGCATGTTCTTGAAAGGTGAGAGGTTGGCCCATGAGTTGGTTTAGACTGAGGACCCAAATTCCCATTACCCTTGTGAGATTCAAGCTCCAGAACTGCTCAGGAGTGTGCCCTGTTACACCTGAAATACAGAGTAAAACTCGACTGTGTTTTCTTAAAGCCCCATCCCTGCTCTACACTTAAAAATCTGTCAGGAGAAAGAACAACTAACACATACATGGAACTGTGCTTGACATGTGTGGTTTAATTTCTGTTGTTTTTCTTGTGACAGCTGGTATAAAGATAAGGAGCTTCTGGAATACTCATATCCAGGTTATTTATCCTTAAATGAAGATCACATGAGCATCATTGCAAATGCAATTAATGAAGGAACTTACACTTGTATAGTGAAGAAAAAAGAAAGGATCCTGACTACTTATTCCTGGAGAATCAGACTGAAGCACTGACAAGGCCCTGGAATGAGCTCCTTCAGTTCCTGCTAGCTCTGTTTCCAGTTGTTTCTTTGGTATTTTATATTTAATCTCCAGTAGGTGCGACTGAGCCTCTCCATCAGCTGCTTCCTCACCCCGGGGCAAAAAAGAGATTCTGAGCCTGGTTACTGGAATGTAAAACTCTTCCAAATTAGTTTTAATGACAAAGAATTTATCAAGTTGCTGTACAGAGAATTAAAAAAAAACATTTTTTTTTTTTTTTAAAAAGAAAAGTGTCAGGTGGTGCAGCTGAACTGTGTGGATGCCCGGGAACTGCTGGAAAACAGGAGCAGAACGGCATCAGCCACGGGGATGGCTCGGCTGGAGGCAGACTGGGGAAGGAAAAAGGACCAGTTAACACCCTGTAAGTGCTTCTGCCCTTGTCTCAGGTGCTGGTGCTCTGCAGTAGAAGTTACACACCAGCCTAAGCCCCAGGATCGCTTTTTCTCTTCCTGCTCAGAAGGACGAGGTCGGGCACAGCAGCCCTGTCTCGTTATCGACTCCACAGCTCCCCATGTTCAGGGCAAGTATCCCCAGAACATGCTTTTCCACCCAAAACAGCCTTCCCAGGGTTTGTATTTATTACTCTTATCCCAACAGGCACTGAGTGCTCAGAGCTTGGCCCTGAGGTGGCCCCAGGACGAGGGCAATGTGCCACATCCAGGTGGAAAAGAGCACCAGGAGTGGTTGGCAAAGCTGGGGCAGCAGTGCAGGAAAGCTGGGAAGGGAATAATTCCATGTCATACACAAACTCTGCAGCCAGTCCTAGTTTAATCCTTGGTTTAATCCTCTGCTTCCCTGGACTCCTGCTTTTCAACAGGTTACTGAGCTCCCTCTCTGGGGAATCTCCTGGAATCAGGGATGTTTCAGTGAACACAGAGCAGGGACAGAGCTGTTCCTCCTCCAGGAGAACAGGGCTCTGCCTTCCTGCCCAGGGAAAACAACCCAGCTGCTTCCAAAACTTACCCCGGCTCCAGCACCTCCCCCTTCCAGCTCCAAGGCCTTTACCCAGAAAAACTCCTCCAAATGTACAGAAAGGGATAGAATGTTTATGAATTCCCTTAATCCTGTTCCTGGCCTGGTGCCCAGTTCTGACTGCAGGGAAATTTGGTGTTTTCCAAACCTGCCTTGTTCCCAGGACAGAGTGAGCCCACTATAAATCAGGAACTCCACGGGATGTGATATTCCAGCACAGTTCCTCCTCTGGTCTTTCCTGAGAAAGGGCTGGGATGTGGCATTACATAATCACTACACAAGCTCTTCCTTTGCTGGAAAAAGGGGCATGTTAAAAAAAACAACTTACGTAGAAAATGAAGTTTCAAGTCTCCATATTGAACCTTTTTGATTTATAAAACAATAGAAGAACTTCTTTTGCACCACTGGAAATACACGGACAGAACAAAACAAGCAGTTTTCAACTCAGCACGGCACCCCAAAAATCTGGTCAGTGAGTATCAAGCCCACCCCAGGCTTGTTCTCTCCAAGGTAACAGGAAAGGAACCTCATAACTGGCACTTTTTTCCTGCCCCAAACATATTCAGACACAGACAATTTCCTTAAAATAAAAAATAAACTCTGTTTACTGTCACTGACATCCAACTGTGCTGCAGGTGAAGCAAGGAAATCCTTCACACTGTTAAACAATTCAAAAATGTGTTTTAATTCTACAAATTTACAAGGAGAAAAAAAAAACCAAAACAAAACACAACAAACCAAAACAAACCCGACAACAACAACAACAACAAAAACAAAAAACAAAACTAAAAAGAAACCAGAAACTGTTCCAGGACTGTAGTTCAGGTTGTCCTTTGTCACAGTCTGTGATGATCCTGGGGTTTTCAGGTAACTCCAGTCCTCCAATGGAATGCAGCAGTTATACTCCACGTGGATTTATAAAACAGAGCCGTGGAATCTGTGAGAACGTTTGAGTTTTTCACAGGGGAAAAAAAAACCCCAAAAAACAAAACACCAAACACGAAGAACAGAACTGGGGGCCCTCAAATCCACCCACATTGTGGGTTTGTTTTTTTTTTTCCCCCCCCTCTTTCACGTTGAGTTTAAAACTTGAGGCTGAAGCCAGGTCCTGCAGCAGATGCTCCCTGGTTGGTGGTGGTCAGATGAAATCCTGTGTCTTTCAGATCATCATCACCCTGGGAAAAGCAAGCACAGGGCGCTGATCAGGGGCTGGTTTTACCTCTCCAGCACAAAAATCTCAACAGCAGCATGAAAAAGTAAAGTGTCTCTAAAAGAGAAACTGATGTTTGCTGCAGTGGTGTCACAGCTCAGGTTATTCATGATAAACGTTGCTGGGTCAAAAGCTGGCTTTGCTAAAGGCAGCTCGAGTGTTCCTGGTTCTTGTACCTGCTTTCGACTGCATGGGGAAGATAAAAAAAAACCTGGGAACACACTGTATAACTGCACTTATTGGGTATCTGATCAAACACACGCTGCGTCTGCGCCATGACAATTGTGATACCTGGAAAAATCAAGGCTAAATAACCTTTTCAGCTTCCTTAAACTGGGCACAATATTGTCCAGTGCCATTTCAACTCTGCTGAGTTGGAATTAAGGCATCTGAGACTCTGAACATGCCATACTTACATGGGCAGCACAGTCCTGTGATACCCCAAAGGACAGTCAGAACACGAGCCTGGCCTTTTCTGAATTCCCCAAATATTGGAATAAATTGGGGATGTTTCTATCCCCGAGACCTGTAGGCTTATTTCCAAAACTAATTTGAAGGCTTAGCTGGAAGTGTAAAACAAGGCACACTTTCAAAAGAGAGTGTTCTGCACGGGGATGAACCCAGGCCTGACTGTGTCCTGAACACAGCAGCGACTGCCTTTGCCCTTTGGGAAGGCACAGAGGGAAAAAGCTGCACTCTCCACGGCAGCGAAGGCGAGTCCCAGGCTCCCTCCCCCACAAAAAGCCCGACAAAGCAGTCCCAGCTCGGGCTCTGGAGCTGCCCAGGCACTCCAGGGACTCACCAGCTGGCTGTAGCCCAGCCCTCCCTCGGGGGGCCGGGGGCTCGTGCCCCTCTTCACGCGCTGCTGCTCGCTCTTGGCTGGCCAGGTGGGGAACATGGAGGGGTCGATGGGCAGCGGCGTCTCCCGGAAGTACTCGTGCTTCAGCCCGTCCTCCGCCGTGATCCTCCGCGCGGGGTAGTACGTCAGGAAGCTGGGAACAGTTGGGAATGGTTTGGGGACCCGGTCCTGGTCCCCTGGTTTGGGGATCTGAGCCCCAAAACTAGAAATTTGTTAAGAACGCGATTGGGAGCTTAACACAGAATCCTAGGACTGGGGATTGGTACAGTTGTATTAATTTGGGATAATTCCAGGACTGGGTATTGGGTTTAATTCCATGACTGGCTATTGGGTACAGTTCTATTAATTGGTGATAATTCCAGGACTGGGTATTGGGTTTAATTCTATTAATTGGTGATAATTCCAGGACTGGGTATCGGGTACAGTTCTATTAATTGGTGATAATTCCAGGACTGGGTTATTGGGTTTAATTCCATGACTGGGTATTGGGTTTAATTCTATTAATTGGTGATAATTCCGGGACTGGGTATTGGGTTTAATTCCATGACTGGGTATTTGGTTTAATTCTATTAATTGTTGATAATTCCATGACAGGGTATTGGGTACAGTTCCATTAATTGGTTATAATTCTATGACTGAGTATTGGGTTTAATTCTATTAACTGGTTATAACTCTATGACTAGGTATTGGGTATAATTCTATTAATTGGTTATTAATTCTATGACTGGGTATTGGGTACAGTTCCATTAATTGGGTATAATTCTATTAATTGGTTATTAATTCTATGACTGGGTATTGGGTACAGTTCCATTAATTGGGTATAATTCTATTAATTGGTTATCAATTCTATGACAGGGTATTGGGTTTAATTCTATGACAGGTACTGGTATAATTCTGTTAGTAATTGCGGACTTATCTAACACAGCTGATTTTTAAGGCAGGCTCCTACATGAACCCGTAATTAATGGGACAGGAGCTGGAACTACATATCCCAAGTAGCTTCTGGAGGGATCTGTTCACAGAGGTGTGAACTGTTGGATACCAGAGCCTATGGATAGTCAGACAAAGCTCCAGAGGGATCCAGGATAGTTCCATTACAATATCTTAAAATGTTCTTTGCTATTTCGATTTTTAACATTATATCAATACCCCACAAACTGCTGCCTGTTCCCAACCTTTCCCAACCCAGAAACAAGCCCCCCTGCACCCACGTTCCCCAGGACCCCCTGGAAGCTGCACTCACTTGTTCATGAGGTCGAAGCCCTGGTCAGAGAGCAGAGCCCCGAATCTCTTGCGCAGGTTGTTGTAGGGGTACTCTGTGAAGGTCATTTTCTTCACTGCTGGCAGCTCGTTGTACCCAGGCCAGATTTTTTCACTTGGAGTACCCAGATCCTACAAATTAAAGTATCTCCTTAATAAACTGCAGAGTGCAAGCCTTTACTGCAGAGTTGGGAAGTAGCCAAAGAAAACAGACAACGCACAGATCAGGGGCTTGGGTCTACTCTGAGTAATGAGCCTTTTATTAAGGCTGAATCTCTGTCACAGAGCAACAAGCACTTTTAATTCCTTGCTGCTTGTCCCTAAGACCAGTCAGAATCCAAAAAACATTTTAAAAAATTACCTTAAAAACTTTGTTAATCTGGTCAATCTCTGACTTCCCTGGGAACAGCGGCTTCTGCGTCAGCAGCTCCCCAAAGATACACCCCACTGACCACATGTCTATGGCCGTGGAATATTCCTGGAAAGAGGGAAAAATAAAATTATGCCTTATAAAATCAGCAAGATACTTTCACTGAGTTGTTTGGGGGTGGTTGTGGTTTGGGGTTTTATTTGGTTTTGGGTTTTTTGGGTTTTTTTAAGGGATTCAACACTGACCAGAACACCCACAATCATTCCCACACCCAGCGCCTGGGTCTCAACTGTATTTATTTAAAAGCTGTAATTACTGTGAATTATGAGCAATAGCCCTGTACACAAATACTTCAGGATGGAAGGGGAAGGTCTCCACACTGATGCCTCTCTTTTCCATGCACAAACAAAGCAGCCCAGCTGATAAAGCAGGATTTTTTCTGGCATGGTTCTTGTCACTGAAGCCCTACAGAACCCGACTGCTTTCACCCAGATTTCAGTTCACCAGCAGGCAACATTGCCAGGACCTTGTTCTGCCCTCAGGTGTCACAAACTTTAGATTAGTTTAAGAAAAAAAATTCAAACCCTATCTGTCACCCCACCCTCTGTCTGGGGAAGATGGAAGGTTTTTAGCTTAGTGGTTTTAGGAGGAATAATACTGAATATTCAGAATTTCCAGCTCTGAATCATTACAAAGAATCAAGCATGCTCATCCTTTGTTCATGCTTTATAAAATACAGCCAGGCTGAAGGGCAGGAACCAACCTTGGCTCCAAGCAGCAGCTCTGGAGCCCTGTACCACAGAGTCACCACCACGGGGGTGTAGGGCTTCAGGGGAGACCCATATTCCCGGGCTAAGCCGAAATCTCCAACCTAAAAGGAAAATAAATGGCAATTAGAAACATTTCCAGCACTGGCCATTCACTGTCAGTGCCTTTTTGGGCACTGTGTGGCTTCACCCTTCAGAAACAGCCACACACAACACACAGTTCTCTTTTTTGGGCACTGTGTGGCTTCACCCTTCAGAAACAGCCACACACAACACACAGTTCTCTTTTTTGGGCACTGTGTGGCTTCACCCTTCAGAAACAGCCACACACAACACACAGTTCTCTTTTTTGGGCACTGTGTGGCTTCACCCTTCAGAAACAGCCACAAACAACGCACAGTTCTCAGCTCTCGGCACAACTCTGACAAGCTGTAATTCTGCAGCACAAACTCTTCCCCGAGTGTGGTATTTTCCACGTAATTCTTACTTTTAAAATGCCTGAATGACTGAGCAGCAGGTTGGAAGTTTTCAGGTCTCTGTGCAGGATCCAGTTGTCGTGAAGGTGTTTGACCCCTCGCAGTAACTGAATCATCAAGGTTTTCACTTCTCCTGGAATGGCAGAAAGAAGCCAAATGCATTTGTGAGAATAAATCTACCTTTAATTTTTGTTTCACCTGGAGAGCAGGGAAGGGGGCAGGAAGGGGTGTCAAGTGAAAAGCACAGTATAAGTTGCACAATAAAAACATGCCACAGAACAAGAGCAGCTAAACCCACAGAGCTGCCAATAAGGCAAAATTCACTTGGGTAGCTGGAATGCACCCAAATTATGCTCAGAAATTACCGCCTCTCATGGGAAGCAGCCAAAATTCAGGCCCAGTGTTACTTTTTTCAGTGTAGCACAGGGGAAGTTCCCTCAGTTCCACCTCTGAACACCTCCACCCCAGGCACACACACACTGGATTCATCAGCCAAACGTCACCACGAGCATCAGCACTCCCAACCACCACCCAGTCCTAACTTGTGTCAGTTTTTACAGCACTAACGGAAAATGCCGGGAATGCTCTGTTCCAAGGAACATGGGACGTTCCAAAGCACCACATGTGCTTGCACAAAGCCATTCCCTGGCGTCAGAACTGCCATTTGTGTGGGCCAGTTTTGAGGATTTTAGGGGACTGTGGCCAACGGTACCTGGCAGAAATGGCTGTTTCATTGTTTCCATCAGGCTCTTGAGGTCGTGCTCCACATAGTTCATTACAATATAGATTTTATCCATATTACTGCCCACAACGATTTCCTGCAACACAGAAAGGGACCATCAGAACCAGCATGTGGTGTTTAAAAAGCACCCAAAAAAAAAAAAAAATCAATGTTCTAAATTGATCCTGGCAAGAGGATGGAGGCTGCCACTGGCAAAACCCATGGAAAATGTATTCTTCTATTAAAAAAAAAAAAGCATCTTATTTTTGCAAAACATCAGGTTATGGAGACAGTATTGCCTATAGTCTTGTGAGGAGCACACAAGCTCTGCAAGGACTCCTAACATCTTATAAGGCATTTAAAAGCCAAGGGGCAATATTTCAAGAACAAAACCACTTCTGACATAGAAGACTGTAGCCTTACTCTGACAGTGACAATGTTCAGGTGCTGTGCTTTCAGAATAGTATTTATTTCCCTCAGAGAAGTAATGGGAAAGCCTTCCTTCTCCTTCTCCATCTTCAGGCGCTTCAGAGCCACAATTTCATCTGCAAAGAAAACACACTTCCCATCACACACCCAATAAACACATATCAAGGGGTCTCCCAGCGCTCTGTCACTGATTTCATATTTAATTCACTGTGCCATGTTTTGCCTTGAAAACGACCTGCTTGCTGGTAAAGAAGCGTTTCAAACAGATCTTGTTCCTCGATGAAAAACACAGAACCGTAATTTGCACTCAAGTGCAGCCCAAAAATGCCCTGAAGGGAACAGCAGAGCACTGATACCAACCAGTCTTCTTGTCCTTTGCTCTGTACACCACCCCGTACGTTCCTTCTTCGATCCTGTTCAAACACTGGAATTCCTCCACGCTGCGACATCCCTGAGAAAACACAGGGACAACGTTTACCCCTCCAGCACCTGGGGGAGGGTTTTGCTCGTTTGTTTTTTTTTCTTTTTAAAAGCCATACAGCAAACTTCAGCAGGAATAGCTGAGATTTACCGAGAGAATTCATCGTTATGGCTACACCGTCTTTGGGGGGTTATTTTTTTAGAGGATCTCTAAAGGGCTCCTGGACAGAGTCTGTGTTTCAGCAGATTAAATAAATTATTACTAAATTATTAACTAAATTATTTCATTAAATCTTCACTCACCCACTTTTGCACAGAATAATCTGAAATTTCTGCCACAACGGCACAGGCAGAAACTCAGCCCACTGGTACCTTTCACATAATTCAGTTCATAAAAATCTGCTTTTTATTCCTATTTCCCCACTCTGCTGTTGGCTACATAAAGAATAACCCCCCCATCAGACTCCTGTTCACAATAACAGAACTCCTCTCTCACAGGCACCTATTTTCAGGTAGCAATACCAAGATAACAGAGTAGCAGTTATATATTTAAATTTAAAAGAGTGCTCCCCTACCTGAAGGGCAGGAAGGTACTTGGGAAGCTCCTGCTTCAGTTCAATGGGAGAGGAAGCTGGGGAGTCAGGAATGTAGTCCCCTTCTGTCATGGCATTGGAATGAGGGGATCCCTCCCCGACCTCCTCCTCCTCCACTTCGCTTCCCGCGGAATCTCGGTCAAACCTCGACTCTGTAACTTTAAAAGTCAGAATCAGTCGTGGAAAGAGGAGCTGTCTGGAACAACTGCATTCAGATTTAGCCAAATGAGGGCAGTTAGACACTGATCACTGGGGAGAAGCCCAAACTCTCCTCTTTGCAGAGGTGGTGCTTCCAAGGGCTCGTTTACAGCCACGGACACACCGTTTTCCAGTGTCAGGAAAAGAAATCTTTACACTGGGACGGAAGAGAAAACTGACCCAGGTTATCTCATCCTGATTTTTGAGGAGAGGACAGGACAAGACACCCAAAATGAAAAAGAAGGGAACACCAGCTCACTGGACTAGGATCTGATTGCCTCTAAGCCTCGGAACATCTTTTTAGGAATTTCTGATTCTGACACAAGACTGGCCTTAAAATGCCAAGGATATGATGCTTTAGAACGGTGGCAAAACTGCAACCAGAACTAAACTGAAAACATTTACAGAAATAGATTGATTTGGCTGCAAAAACAGTCGGGATTTGCACTGTACCAACTGGGATGTGGTTTCCATTCTCCCGCTCCTCCTCTTCACTCATTTCCTCTTCGCTCACCTCTTCTGCCAAAACAAGAGTCAGGTTCAGCTGAATGCAACATTTCTGCAGCTCCCTGGGAGGCAAATCACTGCTGAGATGCTTTTCTGCCTCACCTCTGCCCTGTCTGCTCGTAACCAAGCCCTCCTGCTTCACTTGGACAGCAAATGATTCCAAGAGGGAGCACAGTTCTTACCAGTTATCTGGGCATTTGGAGATGGGGGCAGGTGAATAATTTAAGAAGTGAAGAAATTATGGATATTCGCTTATTAATTGTAACTGATTTTAAAGAAAAACACCCAGCCTCTCGTGCCTTTTCTTTACTCATTAACGACCAGAATGCCTGTATGCAGACTTCCCTACTGAATTTTTGGTATTATGTTCATTTCCTTAGACTGGGTTGAAAAAAAAAAAAATCTGAAATTTGCAATAGAAAATAATTCAAAATCACAGAGACATTTGTATTTCACCACCCCCTCCCCCAAAGAAGTGCAGAACTGTTCTCTGCAGAATATTTGATGTGTCAGAAGAACACTTAATCTCTTGGCCTTACACCAGTTAGGGAGACAAAAAACGGCTTTCAGGTTTCTGATCTGGCTTCTTAGATGAAGAATTTGGTATTACCTCTACACAAAAGGATAGAAAATGACTTGTACTTGGTTTTTTTCTTTCTAGTTATCTTGACCTGTGAGGTCTCAGCCTACCCTAGACTAAGAGAAAAAGAAAATGTTGAAATAAAACTGCACACAATGAGAACAAAGAAACTTATCACAGCCCCTCGTGGGCCCTGCTCTGTGCTGCTCACCTGCTGATTGCTCAGACACTTCCTCAGAATTGCTGCCTGTCTCCTCCTCCTCCTCCTCCTCTTCCTCCCCTTCCTCCTCAGAACCTTCACTGCTGGACTCTTCTTCCTCCTCTTCTGAGCCTGATCCAGATTCTGTCCAGGAAGAATCAAACACAGAACTAAGCAGGGACACACCAACAACAGTGTTTCCTCAGCACAGAAATTAATTACACCTCCACAATTAATTGCATCGACTAAGCTGCACTTAATCACCTGATGAAGACTCTGCTGAGCTGGTTTTTCTCTCACTGTCACTGATGTCTTGCAAGTCAGAAAGAGGATCTCTCTCTTCTGGTTTCTCTTCTTTCACTGCTGAAAGCACAAAAATTAAGAACAGGGTGCTGACTGAGCGTCACTTTAACACTCTGAATACCCAGGTAACTGCTGCACTTTTCAGCTGGCACTAAATCAGTGCTGAACATCCCATACTGGAAACCCAGAGCACTGAAAACAAAATCACTCCACGCTCTGCTCGATGACAAACAGCTTTTCTGAACTGCAGTGGCACAGGATCAGCTGCCAAAAATAGGGAATACTGGCCTTTTGGGTTTTAAACATGATATAAACCTGAAATTAATTTTTAAAAAAAAGGAAAAAAAGAAAAGGGGGGTGGAAAAAGTACCCTGGTAACAAGGACAGTCTCCCTAATGTGTGTCCAGATGTGGTTACTGTCAGGGCTCACTATCCACTGCAGACTGTCTGATCACCATGAAACGGCACATGTCAATCACTGATGGTTGATTAGGCAGGAGTTTCCAAGGACTTGCTGCCTCCACCTGGAATTCCAACTGATTCCATTCTGCAGTCAGCTTGCTTGGAATGGATACACTTATTTTCACAGCTGCACATGTTAAGAGGGCAGACACAGAGCTTTTCTTCTTCAAACAAAGACATTTTTATGTCAATTGTGTGAATTTCCTACCCCCAGGCACAGGAAGGACCACTTTCTGACTCAGAAATCAAAATTCTCCATCTAACCAGAACACTGCCTTAAGCATTTATTTGCTTCTACAAGACGGCAATATCAGTGATGCTTCAACTACAGCGATCCCTGCAAGGTAAGTTGTTGAGGTAGCTTAGCTCCTAACAAAACAAATCCGTCCTTTTTCATCTGCAAGGGAATTAAACTACCAGATTTTAAAAATTCAGTCAGCTGCTTCTTTCACCACCAAATGAAGTCACTCACTTTGAAACTTTTTAAGCTACTCCTCCCCCAACTAAAAAAAGGAAAGATTCATTCCATTTGTCACTTGGCACGATTCGTGCAAAACCAGCATTGCCTCGGAAACCAGTACAAGTGTTTATGAGTATTCCAGGGTTGTGCCACCGTGGCTGAGGTGGGTTTTTAACTGAGCACCTGGGATATATGTTTGATTCTAAAAGTTAAGCACTACCCCAGCCCGGTTTCTGCTGCCCCCAAGGCAAAGACATTGTAGAGTGGCAGGTTCTACCTGGTTTCCTGCTCTCTCCTTGCTCAAGCTTCTCTCTCTGCTGGCGTAAAGGGCTGCGACTCCAGGGTCTCATTTTTACTTTGTCTCCATATTCTTCCCTCACTGTTCTATGGTGAGCAGAAACTAGGGAAAACAAAACCACAAGAAATCGTTACACCTCCCTGCCCTGGTGAGAGTGTTCCTGTCTGCCACAGCCACCTGTTGGGAATGCTTTTTTGTTTTCCCTTACAAACTAAAGGGTAACGGGGAGGAGCGGAGCTCAACCTTAGCTGGGAGAATAAAGGGCTGTGATTTACCTCAAATAAAATATGGGTTTGTGCTACTTGGAGAAAAGCTGCTGCCACGCCTGGGAAACAGAAGCGAGGTGCCCTTTGTGTTGCACAGTAAACACCCTGACACTAAAGCGTCAACGCCAGAGAAAGAAGTGGAAGATTTGCAAAAGAATGAAAGCAGCTGAGGTTTAGAAGGAGCTGACAGAACATTCAGAGCGATAAAACCAATTAAATGAAAGGCTACGTGGATTGAGCGCTACCAGCGTAGAGCCAAGCACAAAAAGGAGCTGTTTGGTATGAGCTGAGCTAGAAAGCAAAGCAAAAGTAGGTTTTTTTTAATGCTGCTCTTGAACAATCTTTGTCACTTGATTACAGGAATAGGCTGATTTTTACCTCTGAAGGCTGAGACAAAAATGATCTGACCTTAGACTGCAAGCACCTGACATGCTGAGCAAAGTGAGGTTCATGTGCAGAAGTTCAACTGCACAGTTACCACACCTTCCCCACCTGACTCCCACTACCACATCTTCCAAGGGTGAAATACTTACACTACCTCTCCCTCCCTTTGCAATTTATTTCCCCAAATCCTTAAAACACTGAATTCTGAGGTTTCAGTCTCTGTCAAACGGGGTTGGACTCTGATGGGTACACACAGAGACACAGTGTCACTGAAAGAAATCTTGTTTCTGCAGGAAACCAGAGTGACAGAGAGGCAAAGACTCACTGACTAATCAACCTGCCAGGATATTTAAGGCAATAACTTTACAACCTTGCTCTGTCTCCCCGTGTAGAGCCTGCACTTCCTTTTCCCTCCCACGTGAAAGTCCTCCCCACTTCAATTTTTTTTAAATTCTGGCACTGCCCTAAGTAAAGGAGGCTTTCTATCCCTCCACTCCACCGCTGTGCCAGCAGGCAGTAAACTGATAGTAAGCAGGAAGAACATTTCTGCAGAGCCAGTCACCTTCTCTCCTGGCTTCCCGCTCCTTCCGCCTTTCCTCCGCTCGCCGCTCCCGCTCCTTCTGCTCCCGCTGCTCCTTCTGCTGCTCCCGGATTTTCCTCTCTCTTTCTCTCTCCAGTTGCTCCAGACGATCTCTGGAAAATAATTATTGCTTGTCACGAGCCCAGCCCACGAAGGGATGGAAAGCTGGTTTGCTGTACCAAACCATCGAGCTCAGTTTTCGTTACCGACGGCACCACTCGAGTACCAGGCAAAAAGATGGAGCTTCCCAGCTGATCCTTTAAAAACTGTGTTTCAAACACCATGAGTTCTGCACCCCTACCAGCATTTCAACAGAAATTAGGCAAGTTTCAGGTCATCAATCCCCTAATGTGCGAATCCAGTTTGCACCTTTTTTTCCCCACAGAGTAATTTAGGTTGGAAAAGACCTCCAAGATCATCAAGTCCAACCTTTCAGCGGTGGTGAACCACCAGCAGCGAATTCACCTCGCAACGTCCCTCGCAACGAAGCACTTAAAAGGTAATTAAAGCCAAGAACCCGTTCCACTGGACACCACATTCCCAGGAATACGGCACTGGCACCAGGCAAGTTTTCCCTGCGGATTTTTGTGTCCTTTCAGAGCAATGGTTAGAGATAGATTAGAGGAGGCAGCTGTTCGTGTCTGTGCTGGGTGGCCACAGGGGAGGCAGGGATAGCTGTACCTCTCCCTCCTGGAATGCTCCCTTGCCATCTCTCTCCGTTTCTGTCTCTCCCATTCACGACGGGCTTTATCCTGCTCTTCTCTATGTCTCTTCCTACGCTCATGCTCCCGTTCTTTCTCTTTCACTCTGGCATGTTTCCCTAAACAAACAAAAGTTAATTTTGGAGTGTTACTAAGTCAGAGTAGTCAGTGCTCCCATTTTCAACCACGCAAAACTAGAGAGGATGAAACCTATGGGAACCTATTTCCATGTTCTCTGCCGTTTTCTCAAAGGGAAAATCCTGTTCTGGAAGGGGGTTGGAGAATCCAAAGATTAGAAGATCTCGCACAAATACTTGCACTGAAGTAGAAAATGGCTGTTAGTAGCAGGAAGACAATGTGAATGTTTCTAGAAAGGGTATGTTTCTCCTTTGCAGACAGGTACAAAGATCAGAGCTCAGCCCACTCACTCAGTGAAGCCAGGAAGAAGCTTATCAGACTGGAAGGAGTAAAAGTGAACTCAATGTCCCTGTCCCAAAGTGATTCCTGCCCTCTCAACCACAGTTAAATCCCTGTCATTGCCATACGGGCACCAAACACGGGCAAAGAAATAATGAAAGTTTAAATTCCTTTGTCTTATCCACCTTTCTTTAGTCTGTACTTATTTACTCTACATGGAGCCTATTTGGCTTCCCCTTGGGAAGCTCCCAGAAACCAGAAGCTTCCAAGTGCAGCAACAACCACCTTCTGCAGAGTGACTTCGGTGCCTGCGTTTCTCTTTCCTCTTCTCATCTTTCCTATGGTGGGTTTTTTCTTTCCGGGACATTTGCTGGGGTGGTTTTATAGCCAAGGAATCATCTTCTTCTCCCCTAAAACACAGCACATGAATAAACTCAGGGAGGTGACAGGTACTGTCAGACTGTGAGTTATTTCCTCTTTTCCCCCCCTTTGGAAAAGATCCCTGTTTTATTCTTTTGTATGCAAACTGATTTCCTGAATAGCCCTGAACCAAAACTGGAACACAACACACTGTTAAGCCTCAGCCACTGCTTCAAAAATTTACCCTGGAGTTGGCCCATCTGCATGCAAAAAAAAATTAGAATTTTCCCTTCAGATATTTTAAATCCCCGCCCTAAAAGTTCATTTCAGTCACTCTTTCCCAGGAAACAAGGTGATTTTCCCATGCTTACCTGTCTTCCATGGAGTCTTCCCTCCTGTAAGGTGAGTTCCTGATGGTTATTTCCATGCGATGGTCTCTCAGCTCCCCCTCCTCAAGAGAATCCCGTTTGGAATCCCTGTCATCTGACTGATGGGAGCCCAGGGAAGGGAAGAATGCAATTAATCTTTACGTCACAGAGTGAAAAAAAATTTAAATGTTACTGAAGTCTTCTATTGCTGGCCCAAAATCCACCCCCAACTGGTCACCCCCACTCATCTATAAACCACATTCATACTGTAACCAGGCAATGCAGCTGCTTTAATTCAACATAATTAACACTAACTAAGGTGGATTGCATGAATTATTACGTGGGGTTCTTTTCCCAGAAGAATTATTTTCTATGCAGTTGTACAAATAGTAACATAAAAGTTATTCAAAATCATTTTAACCCTGTCCTTCTACACTTTTCTATACTCTTCTATTCCTTGAAAGGCTGTTCCTTGAACTGCAACTTCCAGTTAATCACATCAATTTATTTACCTTTTCTGACCTAAAACTATGAACAAAGCACAGTATAAAATGTAAGGCCAATGAAAATGCAGTTTTCCACTAACACAGGCACTGGTTCTTACATTTTTCATACGTTTTATCTCTGCCTTCTCCTCTTGCTCCTTCCTTCGCTTCTTCTCCTGGAGAATTTCATCTAAAGTTTTCACTTTCCAAGAATCCTTTTCATCACCCATTTGAGTCAAAAAAACAAAGCCTGAAAAAGAAGGAGACGTCAGCAAAACCCACACAAACCACACGGCCCAGCACAGATACACTATTTTACACTGATTTTGTTTTGTTTTCAGTGTAAACCCTTGATGTTCCATCTTCAAGCAAAGCTAAGGTGGGGCTGACTTGCGCCGAACCAAAAAGGTCTGTTTTAAACCCAAAAGAAGGAACACAGAGAGTTGTTGGAGAGCCCAAAAAACACAGTTTATGGCCACGGTTTGGTGTCACGTTCTTCAGTGATCTCAAAGCCAGGGTGGGGGGATTAACAAAGCCTGGGACTAAAGGATGTGCCAGTGGACATAAAGAAAGCAGAATTTATGGGACAGAACTGCCAAGATAAGGAAAAAACTAACAAACCCAACTCAGCAGCTGGGCAGAAATCAGCTCTGAGGGGGTAAAGGGTAGTAAAAATAACAGGTAATTCTAATTTGGCAGCGGGAAAAGCGACCACCAAGGCAGAGACCACCGACCCAAAACAGAGACCAAACATGGCAATAATTAGCATGAGAAGCGAGAGAATCGTCAAGCAGCACAAGGGAGAACACTAATTTACAAGAGAACTATGCGACTTATAGCAAATAAACGCTAATCCCTTTGGTTGCTAAGATGTCTAAACAGCACAAGTTGCGGTAGTTGTGGGGCTCGGTTCATGGAACAGCACCGGGCTGGGAAATAAATAACCAATGTGCCAATCGAGCGTGTCATTACTGGCCTGTTTTAGAGCGGGGAACGGACACGATTTTTGCGGAAAACACCTCAAAATAAACAGACCCCCGGGGCGGGGGGGTTCAGGGCCGGGGCCGGGGGGGGTCCAACAGGCCCTCACGGAGCGGTGTCACCCGCGGTGTCACCGCTGCCCGCCCCTCCTCAGCCCTCCCGGTACTCCCGGTCCCCCTCAGCCCCACACGACTCCCCAGACTCCCTCCATGTCCCCCAATGTCCCCTCAGGGTCCCCTCAGGGCCCGCCGGCCCCACTCACCGCCGCCGCCACCGGGCACTGCCACCAGCGCGGCTCTAACGCGTCACTTCCGCCGCGGGCGCGGCGATGACGTCAGGGAAGTGATTAACAAAAAAAAAAAAAAAAAAAAAAAAAAAAAAACCCTAAANAAGAAAAAGAAAAGAAAAAAAATCGCTAATGAGCCGTTAATTGCGCGGGTCCTTCAGCGGCAGCGCTGCGATTAACCGGCCGGCTCTGCCCGTGCGGCCCTGGGTGCAAACCCGGCACACAGAGGCGGCAGTGCAGGCGCCGTCACCGCAGGCGTTAATTACACGTAAAGCGGTTAATTTTTCGCTGTCCGGTCGAATAAAGAGCGGCTTCAAACAAGCCACATGAGGGGAACGGCCGGTACGACAACGTCGGTGAAGCGCGAGGGAGAACAGGGCGCAAACGCAGCGGTTCTAAACAGGGGAGTTCGTGAGGGGCTGCCGCAGGAAAACTCATTATATGCTTAATTATCCGTCCCTCGCTTCGGCTGGGAAACGG
>VXAY01005116.1:6629-18544 GCA_013399855.1 Oxyruncus cristatus | reverse complement strand
CCCCAACTGGTCACCCCCACTCATCTATAAACCACATTCATACTGTAACCAGGCAATGCAGCTGCTTTAATTCAACATAATTAACACTAACTAAGGTGGATTGCATGAATTATTACGTGGAGTTCTTTTCCCAGAAGAATTATTTTCTATGCAGTTGTACAAATAGTAACATAAAAGTTATTCAAAATCATTTTAACCCTGTCCTTCTACACTTTTCTATACTCTTCTATTCCTTGAAAGGCTGTTCCTTGAACTGCAACTTCCAGTTAATCACATCAATTTATTTACCTTTTCTGACCTAAAACTATGAACAAAGCACAGTATAAAATGTAAGGCCAATGAAAATGCAGTTTTCCACTAACACAGGCACTGGTTCTTACATTTTTCATACGTTTTATCTCTGCCTTCTCCTCTTGCTCCTTCCTTCGCTTCTTCTCCTGGAGAATTTCATCTAAAGTTTTCACTTTCCAAGAATCCTTTTCATCACCCATTTGAGTCAAAAAAACAAAGCCTGAAAAAGAAGGAGACGTCAGCAAAACCCACACAAACCACACGGCCCAGCACAGATACACTATTTTACACTGATTTTGTTTTGTTTTCAGTGTAAACCCTTGATGTTCCATCTTCAAGCAAAGCTAAGGTGGGGCTGACTTGCGCCGAACCAAAAAGGTCTGTTTTAAACCCAAAAGAAGGAACACAGAGAGTTGTTGGAGAGCCCAAAAAACACAGTTTATGGCCACGGTTTGGTGTCACGTTCTTCAGTGATCTCAAAGCCAGGGTGGGGGGATTAACAAAGCCTGGGACTAAAGGATGTGCCAGTGGACATAAAGAAAGCAGAATTTATGGGACAGAACTGCCAAGATAAGGAAAAAACTAACAAACCCAACTCAGCAGCTGGGCAGAAATCAGCTCTGAGGGGGTAAAGGGTAGTAAAAATAACAGGTAATTCTAATTTGGCAGCGGGAAAAGCGACCACCAAGGCAGAGACCACCGACCCAAAACAGAGACCAAACATGGCAATAATTAGCATGAGAAGCGAGAGAATCGTCAAGCAGCACAAGGGAGAACACTAATTTACAAGAGAACTATGCGACTTATAGCAAATAAACGCTAATCCCTTTGGTTGCTAAGATGTCTAAACAGCACAAGTTGCGGTAGTTGTGGGGCTCGGTTCATGGAACAGCACCGGGCTGGGAAATAAATAACCAATGTGCCAATCGAGCGTGTCATTACTGGCCTGTTTTAGAGCGGGGAACGGACCCGATTTTTGCGGAAAACACCTCAAAATAAACAGACCCCCGGGGCGGGGGGNAAAAAAAAAGAAAAAGAAAAGAAAAAAAATCGCTAATGAGCCGTTAATTGCGCGGGTCCTTCAGCGGCAGCGCTGCGATTAACCGGCCGGCTCTGCCCGTGCGGCCCTGGGTGCAAACCCGGCACACAGAGGCGGCAGTGCAGGCGCCGTCACCGCAGGCGTTAATTACACGTAAAGCGGTTAAATTTTCGCTGTCCGGTCGAATAAAGAGCGGCTTCAAACAAGCCACATGAGGGGAACGGCCGGTACGACAACGTCGGTGAAGCGCGAGGGAGAACAGGGCGCAAACGCAGCGGTTCTAAACAGGGGAGTTCGTGAGGGGCTGCCGCAGGAAAACTCATTATATGCTTAATTATCCGTCCCTCGCTTCGGCTGGGAAACGGTGACATTTAGGACACAGTAACACCTTGCACTGGCACCTCTGAGTCCCTCAGCGACGCCGCTGCGGTGCCCCAGAAATTCACGTTTTAAGGAATTCACATTCCAGGTGCTGGTAAAGCAAATAACCCTCACGGCTCCGGCTCGTCCTCATCGCTGCCCGCGGGTGGCCGTGAGAAACGAAGCGAAAGAAACTCTGAAAACGTCCCAAAAGCGGATTTTCGAGCAGAAACGGAACGGCTGCCATCGCAAACTGGGGTGCGACGCTCGCCGCGAGTCCTCAGCAGAGAGGAAAATGCTCCTTGTTCACACGGCAGCAAAGGAGATTTACTGGTATGACTGGAAAGGTGTTAAAAGCGGGCAGCCAAGAGGTGGGTTTGTTTAATCTAATAAAAACAGAGGGCGAGGAGAGGGCACAGGAAAGCACCCAAGGTCAACAAACCCCGAGGAGAACAGGATTGTTGTGCTGCCTCAGAGCAGGTGGGGCTCCCGCTGCCACTCAGGCATTAAAATGACAGAGTTCCAAAATCCTCCCAGGGCTGGGTTTGGGTCACTCAAAAGGTTTTTTTTTTCAGCACTAGGAAAGGCTGGGGTTTAACATTAAGCTCAAGCAGAGGGTAGTGGGGTTTACAGGAGAACAGAGCTGGGATTTCTGTCTGCAAAAGCAGAAATACGATGCAAAACACACTTTTTTTTTTTTTTTTTTAGTTATACTTTCAAAAATCTCAGTGTATTTGGCAGAAAACAAACAAACAAACAAACAAAAAAAACCCCACAGAGCTCCACGCCACAGTCCACAGCTTTTATAAAAGTGACAAGAGTACAAAAGAAACAAAATACCACAGGCACATCACATACAGAATGAGGAAAAACTGGCATTTTTAGGGGAATACGCCCCAAGCAACCAGTCAGGTGTGGGAATGCAAACCGAAGTGAGCAGGGGACAAAACAAGCAAAGACTCCTGAAGCAGAGACAGCTGCTCCAGGGAGGCTCTTGGCCACATCTTTTCCACATTCAGTGGAATTCCTCACAAGCGGAAATGTAACCACGAGCCTAAATTTCACAGGAACTCTACTGGAAACTTCCTATTAGCAATTATTTTTACCATAAACACCACTGTATCCATGCTACAGTCTTCCAGAAGAGTGGCAATTGTTAAAATCCGCTCTTTTGAACCTTTAATTATGTTCCCAAAAAGTCCATTCGAATGCTTGTGGAGTTACTTGTGCTTTTTTGCCAAAACTAATTACTAGTCTTGAGAATTTTGAAAAGGAAAGTTAACCTTTAATCTTCGATCTACCACAAAACGGAATTTCCTTTAAAAAAAGAGAAAACTTAAGAGCAGCAGAAATAAAGATTTGCCTCAGTTTATGGTTAATGTTCCTCCCTTCAGTGACCTCTGTTCCATCTGTCACAGATACCTCAGATTATTTACATAACCAGAAATTACACAAATACTTTACACACAGGTCAGAATCATAACCCTGAGTTTCTAAAAGGCAGCATTTTGTTGCGCTCTTAGAAGTAATACAAAAAACCCCCCATCCACTTGTTTCCTCATAACAGAAATGCATAACAAAATGCAAGAAATTAAAATGGTTTCTTAGAGAAATACGGAGCTCCTGCTTCCTTTATTACCGAAGTTTTCAGTGTTTTTTACCTCTAGGCAACTGCAAGTATTTAATTCACCACTCCACATACGTGTATATGTGTGAATACTTGCACTTCAGTTTTGTCAATGCACGATCAGAATGAAATTTTAGGAGAAAAATCAGTTTTCATCTGATTTGTTGTTGGAAATAGCTGCTCACCACTGCTCTGGGGCACAGACTCACTCCCAGAGTTTGCTCCAGCTAAACAGACACCAGAATAAGTTGTTTGTGGGGAGAGAAGGGGGTTCTCCCTTCGAATCACAGAATATCCTGAGCTGGAAAGGATCGTCAGCCCAACTCCTGGCCCTGCACGAGACACCCCAAAATCCCACCCTGTTCCTGGTAGCGTTGTCCAAACGAGCTCTGGCAGGTTTCGGTGCCCCAAATGCAGGAAATGTAGAGTAACAACTGGGAATTTCAGTTCTGCCCCAACTCCATCCCAGTGCCAGCAGAACGCAGCGATGGGCCCACGTTTTCACCGGACTTGGACGGGGAGGGAGGCAGGAATGCAGGAATTGCTTTCCCACGAGCCACTGAAGTTCTTTCACTAATACTCGTTCATTATTTGAAGTCAAGGAAAGACACCAAAGCCCACGTGTAGCACATTCCAGGACACCAGGTCCTGGCTGGGGGATCAGTTCCTCAGTACATCAAGGCTTACTGGATCCTTTCCAGGTCCCGGCCTCGACCTGAACTCCAAGGAACCCAACAGCATCAGCAGCGGGAGCAACAACCCCGTTCAGGACGAGTTCCTTTGGCTTACACTCGGTCGGAAGAACAAATGGCCGTATTAATCATAGGGTTCCAAATCCTTGGGAATCAGTGGCTCTGTGTCCTCAGAGGGACCCTGTGTGGGCTGTGGGGGGGTGGCCAGGCTGTGCAGGGTCTCCTGCTGATGCTGCTTTGCCTTGTTGTAGAGCAGGACCCCGATGATCACCAGGACAGTGCCGATGGCCGAGAGACTGGTGATCTTGTTCCCAAACACGATGATGCTGAGCCAGATGGACAGGGCGTGTTTCACAGTGCTGGCAACACTGCAAGGCAATTAAAAACTGAGGTCAGAAACCAAACCTCTGTCAGATCCCACACACGACCTCTCTTTTCCTTTCTTTTCAAACACCAACTCAAACTCCACTTCCAACCCTGACCGTTCTATGATTGACCTCCTCCAATTCTCTGCACGCCTTTTACTGCCCAGTTCTCAGGCAGAAATGCTGAGCAAGGAAAAAAAAGGGTATGAAATGGTGCTCCTGATAGTTTTACCTGAAAGTCACAGGAGAAATCTTTCCCATCAAGGCATAGGCTGTAACACTTTGGAGGTGGAACAAGACTCCATCTATTAAGAGAAGTATGACGATATCCTGGTTGTAGCTGAAGCTTCTCCCACTTTTCCCAATCACAGGCACATCCTAAAGAGCAAAAAAGAAAAGAAATTTAAGAGTTTGGTTTATAAGCAAATCCAGAAGTGACTTTCTACCTATCTCATTCCTGTTAGAAGCGTTTACAGTTTTCCACTTAAACTTCAGCAAAACAAAACCTAAAACATACAAGACAGACAGATAATATAAATTTTCCTCCCAGATAGATCAGAAAACCAGCTCTCATCTGGCTGAACTTCCCAGTGTGTTTGGCCTGTTTGCTTTTTTGAACACTGATACACAGCAGTGAAATGTCACAGTTTAAAGGATTTTAATATTTAACCTGCTACATTATACTCACTTTAGCTTAATTTTGTTTTCAAAGACTCAGTGTTCCTGTCCACCATGTGAATATCAACAAAAAGTCAACAAATACGTAAGATTTTGTTTTCAAGTCTTTATCTAAACCTTCAAATGCACTTGGACAACATTTGTCTCAAAAATCCTGAGATAAACTCGGGCATTTCGGATCAACTCATGTCTGTGTCACATTATTTGTTGAAAATCTTCTCTTTTTTAACACTCCCCCTCCCTTCCCCCCGAATCTCTTGCAAAATGTGAATTCAAATTACCATGAAAAAGATCCAGGCTGGAATAAGCATCACCACTGCAGCAGCACTTGTGTAGAACTGAAGCTCTGGGGCTCTACAAAGGAATAAAAACACTAATTAAAATGATTAAAAGCTTCCTTTTTCAAAGCAAAGAGAGGGGGTTGCCTTCTGTGCTGGCTGAGAGGGACTGAAAGGCACATATTTTGAAGACCAAAACCCGCATTTTATCCCATGGTAAAATCCATATATATTGCTAAAGGTGGGAGCACTTTACTCCTGGTTTATGTTTCGTAGTTAAAACATCAGTTAAGTTCTGGAGTTGTGTTCTGCATGCCTTATAATATTTGATTGCAGAATAAGGACTGCTTTCTGTGAAAACATGATTTTTTGGGGGAAATGCTGGGAGTTGCAGCTGATCACGAAACTCCAGCTGCAGTGGGAGCACAGGGGTGTTTCCTTTCCCTGGTAGAAGGATTTTGGTTAAGGCTGTCTTCTGCAAACAGCCATAAATACAGGCCCAAATTCCATCTGTGATCAGACCCGAAATACTTTTTAATACTTACGAAAATCTGTATTTGTCTCCGCTGAGTAGTTTTTTGGAAAAGACATTCTGCAAACTGAAAGGAAAAAAAAAAAAAAATTGAAAAAAAAAAATCACCATTTACCTGGATTTAAGTTAGGGAAAAAAAAAAAAAATCAAGCAACCCGCGAGAATCACAGTTGTTTCCTTCAGGTGGGTAAAAACGCATTTTCTACAGCTAAAGAAAGGAGTTTGGTCTTTTTTTAACTAATGGGATTATACTATTTAATCTCATTAATGCTCGTGGATATGAGAGAGAAATTGTATCATCATTTAAATACCAATTTATGTGCAGTGTACAGAACCAACTACAGGAAACACTGAAGGAAACCCATTTATTCCACTCACACAGCTCTCCTCATCCCTTACCAGTCCATGATATTGGTGGATAAAGCTGCTGAGAAACCCAGAATGTTGAAGCTGATTTCAGTAGCTGTACACAGCGCCAGCCCTCCCATCACAGGGATGAGGGAGAGATTCACCAGCAATCCTGCAAAGGAAGAGGTGAAAACTCAGCTTAATTCCTGCATTTCCAGCATATCAGGTACTCCTGGAAGTTGAAATTCCACCTTCAGCTGAAGGAAAGAACAACTGTCGTGTGAAAGGATTTTTTAAAAGCGGAGAGGTGCCCAAGTGAGACCTCAGACAAGAGCAGGAGGGTCTTGAAAACAACACGGACAAAAACTCAGTGGTGAAATATCTCCTTTGGGAAGGAAAATGCACTGGTTTGGCTTCATGTTTTTCACCAAATGCCAGAAGACAGTTCTGATCTCTGTTTCACTCTGTGACTGAATTACTTTCCTTCCTCTGCCTTATGCCAGCCTCAAAGCCACCCCAAAACTGTGTCAGCCCTCTGACTTCCAGCTGGGAACAGGCAAAATCTCTTCAGACAGCAAGAGGTTGCGTTGGAGTCACAGTGAAATCACCCCGTGGTGAGCCAGCTGGTTGGGGCCCTTTTTTTTTGGTGTTTCTTTTAAATCAGAGTGAAGAAATTCAAGAATTTTAAACTGTCCTTATGAGGAGGAACTCACCGAGCTCCAGTTATTTAAAGGCACAACAATATTCTCCTGACAGAAAAATGACTTAACGCCGCATTAAAATAAACCCTTTTTTTTTTTTTTACTTCTATGTACTTTACTTGAGCTCAGAAGGATTCTTCCAGCTGCACCTCCTATATTCTGGTGGGCCTTGCTTCTCCGTGGGCAACTGAGTAACTCTCACCAAAAAAATCAGAGCAACTAAATCACATTCCAACGTTGCTCACCAGTGTATTCCCCCAAAATCATGCGAGACATGATGACGGTAAAAATGGGAGCGGAGCTTTTCACGGTTTCTGCAAAGGAAACTGCCACGTTCTTCAAGCTCACAAGGCCCAGGACGACTGTTGCAAATCTGCAGGGGGAGAACAGGAGAAGAAACAGAGAGAAAAAAACCCTAAGGAATGAATTAGAACATTAGAAGAAGTTAAGCAGGAAATAAAATAACGCTTTAGGAGCTACTCAGGCAGCCAGCATAGAAAGAATTGCACTATAACTCTGAAGTTTTCAGTTGGGCTCAGTAGAAAAAGTAAAGATCTGCTGATAAACAGTAATTCACCATGGAAATTTTATCTGCAGTTATCCATCTTTAGTGTAAATTAGATAAGCTACATATTTACCATCGTTTAAATCATTAAATTAATCTAATTATTCTTTATCAGTTTTGCGGTGTAAAGGAAACAAAATCATTTATTCTTATTCTCTCCTAGACCATAAACTGATACTACCCCAGCACACAGCAAATATTGACTTTTTTAAAGATAAATATTAATAGCCTGGATCGCTTTTGAGGCAAAAGGCTGGTAAATACCAGAGCACTAAACAAACATCAGGCTCAAAAGAGAAGGGGAAGAAAGTAAATGGAAAGAGAAGAGTGTTCTGAAAGGAGGCAAATGTGGTGGGAAGCCAAGGTAGCCAAAAACGTGATTTTTATGGATGGGGGCAAAGGTGACTTCTCCAAACACTTTTAAATCAAGGATAAAAAGGCAGAGAGCCACAAAAATACAGCTCCTGTTCAGAAAAAAAACCACAAATATTAGCATAGGAAATCTTAGCAAATCCAGTCCAGGAAATATTTCCCCATTTACCTCATCAATCCAACAAAGAGCATTATCATGATGAAATTGGGGGGGTAAGAGATGCGGGTTTTGTGCTGGTACAAACAGCAGGGAACAAACATTTTGATACAGCCAATGAAGGTGGTTGAAAGCATTTGAACAGCACCTAAAGAGGATGAGAGGGGGAATAAAAATCAGTCAGAAGGTGGTGGAACGTGATATATCAAGCACATCTCAGAAATTTTCTTAGACAAACTCCTGTTGTGCTTTTATCTACGACCAAAGTTTCATCTTTCAGCAAGTGGAGGAAAGGACAGTGTCAGAAACCCCTTTAAAGGCCAAAAATCACAGCTCACGAGTTCCCAGTCCCCAGATCCCTGTCCACATCTCCCAGCCGGGCCTTTTTCGCTTCAGTTGAACCATTCTGTCCCTCAACTTTGTATAAGGGGAGCTGGTATTGTCAAATCATAGAATATCCTGAGTTGGAAGGGACCCACAAGGATCACTGAGTCCAGCTCCTGGCCCCTCCCAGGATCCCAACAATCCCACCCCATGCGTGGGGAGCCTGCTCCAGTAAAATAAATCTTCTAGAAACATCTTCCTGGCGTTCGAGTGCAAAAGGAAAGGGGGTACCTAACATGCTGGGCTCTCCTTCCAGCAAGGAAAGGATGTATTTGTTAAGAAAAAGAGTGCAAAAGCTGAAGAAGAACCACAAGGTGAGGTAGATGAGGGCGTGGGAGTTCCAGATGCCCAGGTCGGACTCGATGACCGTGGTCTCCGTGATGGTGATTTTGAGGACGTTCTCCTCCGGCACACTGTCACTGCGAGCTATCACAAACTTCTCACTCCTGTGAGCGAAGAGGGAGCCCAGGTGGAACAGTGACTTTCCCTTCGGCTTGTCTTCCAGGGGGGAAGGACTCGGTGCCTCCGGGGTCTGAGCACTCGCCACGGTCGACATGGTGTCGTTAAGGAATGAATGTTTGTCCTCGGCGCAAACCGACACTGACTTAGCACAGCGCTTGGCTCCACAAAAAATATCACGTGATTAATGCTTCATCTCCCAGGGCCTGGAAAGCTGCACTTGGTCCTCCAAAGAACATCCTGCGTAAAAATAAACTCCACACGCTTCTTCACGTGGCCAGTTCCGCGTTTTCTGCCTGAGAGGGAGAGAGGGAATGACATTTTAAATCCCCAGTGCAGCAAAGATGCCACATTTCTCCCGCGCTTTGTCGAAGATAAAATGACCTGTGTAGTCTTTCAAGACTGGATTTTGAACTCCTCATATCGTGATACCAAGATGAGGCACCAAGAACTTATCTAAGGGAGGGGTTTTTTATTCTAAAACAGCACATACACACACACACACCAGACCTTATGTGGTTTTAAGTTCTTTCTCCTCTAAAGCACATCAACGCAGCCTTTCACTTGTAACTGGCTCCTCTTCCAGATCCTCCAGCATCTTTGATCTCAGTCTAAGGTCTTCTTTAAGCACTCCACAGAAAACTATTCCCAACACAGCAAATCCAGTACCCCTAGTACTAATTAATCTGTTATCAACCCGAGTCAAATAAGCAATCAATAATCAAGGACTGTAACTCCCAGCAATCACAGACACAATTATCCTGGTAAATGTGAGACCTCGGTGAACAATGTAGGAAAATATCTCCAAGAGCTTTCCAAACAGACTTGTTCTCTATTTAATTACTTGTAAATAACGCAACATTACTTATTTTGCCATGCAGAACTGCTGGACCTTGCAATTCATTATCAGTGCTCGCAATAATTCTGAAAGCCCTTTTTAATAGATCTGACATTTGCAGCTAGAGCTTCCTCCTTTCACAGGTGGCACAACACGTGGCAAGTTACAGTTGCAGAGTCCAGAGAACGCCAAAACCCCACTGTGACCTTCATCCCTCCCCAGCTGGGCAGAGTCAGCCAGTGCCACGCACGGGCTCAAAGTCTGCCCTGAGAAACAAAGAAATTGCACCTGAGCGGCTGATCTGCTACATCAAAACACACTGTGAATTTATCCCTTTTATTTCTGCAGCCTTTGTCTTACGAGCAAGTGAAAACTGGATGAATCAGATGCAGGTGAACTGAGGGACTGCAGCTCTTTTGTTCCTCAGTGGAGAAGCACTCGGGGAAACTACGTTTTAAATGCTTGTCTCCAGAAGCACATTTAGCGGACAGACAAGACAATGGGCCTTAAAAAAGGGATTCTCGTGGGGGAAGTTAATCACTGGACATCCTGGAAAAGCCATCTGAAATGAGATCATAATACTACAGTGCATCAAACAACAGCAACACAACAAATATTTGATGGCAAGAGAAATACAAGAGTTGTACCAAGAGCTACTGCACCTGCCCTGATTTTGGGAGCGTGTGAACACACATCATTTTCTTCAGGCTTTTTTTTTGCCCAATGTGGCATCTCAAATAAATCATAAAGAGGTAGTAAAGAGTTAAATATCTCCTGCCAGTCTCAATAGCCTACATAGCAGCTGCTTTACAGTGAAATTTTCCATTCCTCATGTTCTCTGGTTCTTTCGTTACAGACAAGCACTGAAGATTTCCATCCTTGTTCCTTTATCTCTTTCCTTTTTCCCAGGAAATCATGACAGCAGCAAACCAAGGTACGAGACCCTCCGACACCCTCATCTTTAAAGCCTGTGCTTGTGTTAACCCAGTTCAACACAAAACTTTGAAGGAGGAGACACATTCTCCAAGAGAATTTGGTAAGAAAAATGGATTCTTGGCTCCTCTTCCTTTTTCATGTCTTAAAAAATGCCCCTCTACATTCAAAATAGTTGATTAGCACAGCTTTTTCAGTATCTTTTCTGTTTATACGACTCAATTAAAACCAAAAGCAATCAAGCACCATGAAACTCCCACCCTCGGCAGCGCTGGGATATCAGGTTTGATATCACTGATTCCACACATGGCAGGAAGCAGAACAGCAAATAAGAACAGAACAACTCCCCTAAATTACTGACCTGCTGGCTTAAATCATCTGGAAAGTCTGAATGGGCTGAAAGAGTTCTCCATCTGGAACTAATTCAGTCTTCCTCCCTCAAGGCCAACCAGCAGCTGATGTTTACCAACAGCTGAAAATGTGGCAGTGGTTGGCAGTTGTTTCTCTTGGATTACACACAAAGCCTCAATCCTCCAGCTCAAAAGAACCAGCACCATGCAGTGCCTTTTCCTTGTATCTCCTCCAACCTTTAACTACACTACCAGTAACAACGCTGTGTCAAGGTGGAAAACATACCCACAAAGAATTCTATAAATTCAGTTTTACTCAAGAAAAACTAAAGCTCAAAGATGCTGCAAGTGCTTACGGCCGATCTGACAGAGAACAAACAGAGACTTGTGTCCAGCACCCTCCATCTGTTACACAAGAGGTCACCCAAACATTGCCCCCAGCACAGAATTCAGCAAGTTGCGACTATTAACAGTTTCACTACACTGTAACGATAAACACAGGCTGTAAACACAATACCAAAACTATTAACAGCTCCCACACGGAGAAGATGCCGAAAGATTGAAATAGCTTCAAGACTTTCTCGCATTCCAACGCTGTTTCTGGTCGCCCACTCCCAGAGCCTTCCCTGCCCATTCCGAACCGGCCCCACGCAGGCAATTCCCGCTCGCATTCCAGTCCCCGCAGGGCTCGGAGCATCCCGAGCATCCCCCGCCCAGGAGCTGCACCGCGGTCTTTCCGCCCGCCCCTCCGGGCCCAAGGGCTTTTGAGAGACCTCCAGCACCCACATTCCCCTTCCCAGGGCCGGCCGGGGATGCTCCTCTCCATCAGCGCCCGCTCTGCCCTCCCTCCTTCCAGCCCTTCCTCCCTCTCTCCCTCAGCGCATCCCGGCCGGCACCTGGGGGCTCCCCGCACGCAGCCGCCGCTCCCGCGGCTCCGGCAAACCCG
>VXAY01005115.1:705911-810367 GCA_013399855.1 Oxyruncus cristatus | reverse complement strand
TCTGAAAAGGCCGAAATCTGCCCACCGGAAGTCCAGCGTAGAAGTTTTATTGATGGCCCTCTTTGTGTCCCTGAGTATTGAAAACTCTATTAATTTTGTGGTCACTGTGCCCCAGACGGCCTCCAACCACCACATCTCCCACCAGCCCCTCTCTGTTTGTGAACAGCTGGTCTAGCGGGGCCCCACCCCTGGTAGGCTCGTTTACCAGCTGGAGCAGGAATTTATCCTCTATGCACTCTAGGAATCTCTGAGACTGCCTCTTCTCCACTATGTGGAGTTCCCAGCAGACATTCGGCAGGTTAAAGTCACCCACAAGAACAAGGGCTGGCGATACACACTGGAAAAAGTATTTCAGTTAATCAAGAGCAGTCCAGTAAAACAGAGCAATAAGGAAAAAGATTGCTTTAAATTTGACATTTGGCATTTTCAAAGTATCGTATCAAATGAAATAATTTTAAAGAAAAATTGTGCCTAATCCTACTTTTCCCTGCTTGGAATTTTCTTTCTATTTTCTCTTTTCCCTTCTGCTTCCCTCTTTCCCTGTTCAACAGTTTTTAAGGATATCTCTGATAACGCTGTCTGTCTCACAACTTTTCTGGGTACTTACCATCCCATGACTGTAATAGGAATCTGAGTACATGACAGAAGGCTGACTTTGATGATAACTCTTTCTCTGCTCTCAAGTTATGGACTTTTCTCCCTGCTTAGTTTTCTCCCCTACTACTATTACCAACAGTTCAGGAATGGGCCACTCCAATGAACTTTCATTTAAACTGTTGCTGAATATCAACCCATGATCAGCAATATATCTAATTGAGTGTTTCCTCAATGTAAATGAGAGGCCTTTCTATTTCAAGAGGTCTTGATTTTGAAACTTTCTTCCCACAAATGCAGTGAATTCAGATTATTTTTTTAGTATTTTTGTACTATAAACCCCATCATCCCCTTCTTTTTTTAATGAATTATCAAGAGACTATTCAAATGAAAAAATTCTAAGGAATGCATGTCTTGAGCTAGAAACATTTTTACAGTAGCACTTTTAATTTTTGACCCAAAGAAAAGCGTATAAAATAAATGCAAGAACTTAGCGTCTGTACTTTCCTGTCAGGGTTGAAGTGTGTCAGGGAATCAAAAGGAGTAGAGTGATTATTTCTCACAAAATCACTACCACAATGCTCTCATAGTCCTTTGCAAAAAGAAAGTAAAATAAAGACTGGAAAAAGACTTGCTACTTTCACAGCAATGGAATAATTTTGTATATTCAGTGAGTAACCATGTTTGAGCTGGCAGGAGGTAAGTTTCTTACTCGACAACTTGAAATATTCTGGCTATCTCCTTATTCCTGGAGGCAGCAGGCAGAAACTACATTATGTTAAACTGAATTGCTGTATCCAAGTCTTCTCATCTTGCTTGATTTGAACAGTGAAATACATTGTTAAAGTGCCTAGTCTGAATGGTGACAAGGACTGAGCAACCATTTAGGTGCATAAATAGAAGTATTTATTAAAATGATTTTGTTTAGTTCTGGCCTTCATTCTGATGAAAATGAGTGTTTTCAATCAAGAGGGCTCATCGAAAAAAGATTCTACATAATTAAATTACAGTGGATATAGCAGAGCACTTCTTGACTGTATTAGTTAACTGTATTTGTAAAATGTGTTATGAAGATTTTGACTTTTTTAATATTTGGCAACACTGACTTCTGTCTTCAGTTTTGATGAAAATGTTTTTCTAAAATATCTTCATGCACAGTGGGCTGTATTTCTTATTTTGTAATTACTCGAATTGTGTTCTAATTGCAAACATCACTGCACAGAAGAATAGAAGCTCTGAACATGAGAGAGCTTTCTGCATTTTTATGAAATATCAAATATAGAAGTTAAATTGTCTGTATCTTACCAAGCATCATACAGCACTTTTGAGTTTAGTGGAAATAAATAATTACAGAGTAAAAAGGCTACCTGAGATTAGGGATGCTCGGGGGAGTAAGAATGAATTTTTCACTGCCAGGTCACTGGCTTGCATGTGGCCCATTTCGGTGGAGACTGCATGTAGATGATAACATCACTGGCTGTAAGAAATTTGTTTGTGAATTGATCTAGTTCTCTGTAGATGTGTGTTTAGGATGCAGAAGAAGGTGTTAAACACACTTAAAATTTCAGAAGATGAAAAAGGATACTTCTAGAGACTTTATCATAAGACTAACATTTTTGCTGAAAATGCAAATAAGTGGATAATAGCAATAGATTGAAGCCTCTACTGCCACGTCTCTGTGTTTGCTCTGGGCATCAAGGACTTGAGTTTCTCAGACTATTCACGGATTACTACAGACAATAATTCTTTCTAAAAGATGCCTGGTTAAATGTAAGGAGGAATTTTGTAACTACTACTGGACAAAACTCCTTCCACAAGCAGAATCCAGTCTAAGCAACTGTTGCAGAATTGGACCCTAAACTAAATTCAAGATTGAAAAATATTTACTATAGCCTTGAACCATGGAAAAATCTATCCTGTATTTTGATTAAATTAAATTCAGAAAAAAATTCACACACAACTGCAAGGAAAATTTTCTAGTTGTGAATTATTAAAAAGGAACACAGACAATGAGAGATCTTTTTTAACTTTCTTTTCCAATTGGTCAAGATCTTGAAATATTTCTTCAGTCTGGTCCGTGTAATATGGTCTAGTGTAAGTGAGACCTCCATCATTTATTTATGTGTGCATTTCATTCTCTTATTAAATAAATATTTTGTTTGGCTTCTTAATACCATGATGATCCTTTTACTAGTTAGTACATATTCTGAAACACACATAATAGTAGAAAGACACACACAAGTATGCTGTATGCTCCCCCTTACAGTGGAAGTGTCAGGAATGAATTAAAAAAAAAAAAAAAACAAACAAAAAACAAACCCTTACTTTCTTTGATTATTTCCGCCCTGCTCCAGAAACCACAAAAGAGATGGTTGTCCTTTGAAATAATTTTCAATGTGTTGTGCTGCTTTGCATTTCCAGATGGCAATAGGAGAGGGGTTGTAAAAGAAACAGTATATTAGAATTTGCAATTGATCCTCTATCCTAAATCACTAGAAAAGGGTCCTTCCATGATTTCCTCCATCAAGGTGTAGAAATTACTTATGAGGGAGGAACTGAGAAGAAGAATTGGTGAGGAAAGCTTTGCAGCTGATTTCAGCTGCAATGTTTTTTGTTCATGCTAAGGAGGATGCAGGAAACAAGGACAAGGATTAATTTCAGTGGCTGTATAGGGTAAAACATACACAGGTATTCTTCCCAAGAATGCCAAGGCAGTGTAAGCATTAAAAAAGGTTTATGTCAGATGCAAGATCCATTTCTTAATTATGTTCTTAATGATGTTGCACAATGGGCCCTAGAGGAAAAAGGCAATGCCCCACCCTCTCTGTTTCTTCTTGGCCTTCCCAGGACCCCTGTACATGTCTGTTAGGGCTATCTCTCTCTTCTCACATATCAGAGAGAGAGGCTGAGAACTTTTCTTGCTATGTGGGGCTGAGGGGGGCGGCGGGGGGTGAGGGAGGGGTGGAGGAAACATTGAAACTACCTTTGAGAAAGAGTTACCATTTAGGCAGAAAGCTTTCCTAGTGAAAACTGAGTTCCTAGCTTTCTGTCACAAATTCTTCTGAAATTGTACCTATCCGTACAGGCTCAGTAATGCTCAGTGGCCTCATAAGAAAAGTAGTTATTCATAAGGCTTAACTGTTCAGCCTGGGTAAGTCTATTGGCTTAAGGACTTGATGTTTTGCTCTGTGTAAGCAGTTTTCATTTGGTTCTTCTAATCACATCTAGGTTGATATATTCTCTTTAATTTGATAAGATTTTTTTTTTTAAAATATTACCAGTCTGAAAACAAGACCCTCAATTTATTGAGAAGCCCAGTTCCAACTGGTTTATTTAATTCTCTCCCGTGACATTGCTCTTTCTAGGTCTGGGCCATGAAACACACTTCTTCATTGCTGTCAGAATACAGATGAACCAACTCTCTGAGTATGCTTAAGACTCCTGAATGGTTTTAGGGAAAATGTAGAAGGTTGCCTGGGAAAGGGAAACTCACAATTTGGGTATTTCCTTTATCTGAATGTAAAGATTAAGATTTAAGAATGGAAATTTTAAATTTATTGGTTAATTAGATAAAATAAACACAGTTCAGTAGCATACAGTTTGATGCTATTGGCATTTGAGTTTCATTTCCTTTGTAGAAGAAAAGTAAAAAATGTATGAAAGCTACTCTTCTAGTAAAAGAGAAGTCATTTTAGCACGGAACTGTCATAAACCATTGACCTATATCCAAATCCAGTGCTAAAAGTCCATGAAAAAGTCCATGAAAATACCGTCTTAAAATCAAGATTTTTTATCTCATGCCTTGGAAAAGCATACAATCATCATGTAGGAAGGTAATGTGCTATTGCAGTGTAATAACATGCTGACAGTTTATGGTTTGAGGGCTGAAGACTTAAAGGGTGACATAATTCAAAAAAGTAAAGAATGAAGAGCAAAAAGCAAACATCATCTGCCATCTAAGCACCTGTATCTTAAGATGTGCCTACTGAAGATTTATTCTGTATTAATCCCTATGGATTCCATGAAACTTGTCTGGAAATAAAAACATTTGCATGAAAGAAATTTACAATCTTTCAGGTTGATAAAGTTATCTGCACTATAAAAGACCCTGAAGAGATTTAGTAGATTGAATGTTTTTAACACAAATTTAGGCAGCAACTAAACCAGGCTACATCAACAAGCAAGTGCAATTTCCTGTGTGACTTCTAGCATGGTCTTATCTAAGATATTAGGAATTGGTGTCCAAAATTGTCATAGTATGTTAAACATTTACCTTGTTCGAAAAGTTAATGCAAATGGTGAATTGCCCCTGAGCTCATCTGTTCACATCTGTAAATTATGTTAGATCCTAAACACATTTACAGATTGCAGGGATAATATTAAAAATATTAGACTGACATTAATCAATGGTTCTTGTGAGTCTGCAGACAGGGTTAAATTATTGCCTTTTCAGAGTGTTAACTATTTACTTGTTGTTTGAATGGTGAAAGAAAGAAATAGAGAGTAATTTAATGGGAAAATATGAAATTTATGACTTTTCTGTTAAATATCAAAACACCACTTCTGCCTGGAAGAAATTCCCAAGACAGAGTGTTCAGGAGAAATATGTGCTTACCTTATATTAATATTCTTCCCAAGGCATTTCTGTTGTCACAGGATCACACAGAGTCTCTGGGTGGTTGAAGGGGATCTGAGACCACCTAATCTAACCCACCTGCTCAGGCAGGGTCAGCTACAGCTGGTAGTCCAGGACTCTGTGCATTTGTGTTTTGAAAAGCTACAAGTATGGAGACTCCATGACCTCTCTGTGTAACCTGTGATAGTGTTTGATGATCCTCACACTAAAGAAATGTTATGTTCAGAGGGTACTTCAGGTGTTTTAATTTGTGCCCACTGTCTTTTGACCTGTCAGTGAGCACCACTGAGAAGACTTTCCCTCTAGTATGACATTTATTACCACAGTGATAAGATCCCCCCTCAGCCTGATCTTCTGCAGGCAGAGTAGTCGCAACTCTCAACCTCTCCTCACCTGAGGAACGAGCAGGTCATTCATGAATGTGTTAAAAAGCACTGGCCCCAGGATCAACCTCTGGGAAATACACTGACTTACCTCCAGCTGGACTTTGTGCCATTGATCATAACTCTCTGGGCTCACCTGTCCATCTGTTGCCTGGCATTAATATGCTTCCCTAGGCATCTCTTTTGTTCGCAGTTAGACCACAGGATACTGGGTCAGATGGATCCATTATGATCATTCTTATATTCTTCTGTTAGCAACTAAGGTAGAAGGAGATAATACTTAAATCATATAGTCCCAGGATCATCTGCTCTCCCAAACATCCCCAAGGCCTGCAAAGCAATAACTACCATGAAGGATTTTCTGTAATCATATTCCAGGCATATAATGAGAACCAGTTGGACAAATGTGCCCTTTCCTTGATATTAAAAAGATGAGAAAGTAATAAAACTGTGATGTTTTAAATTCTGTGGCAAAAAAAAAAAAAAGGAAAGAAACCAACCAACCAAAAAACCCCCAAACCCCCAAAACCAAGCAATAAAAAAACCCCAAACCCAAAAACCTCTACCGAGATTTCATGAATATCCAATTGTTTATTTAATTTTTATGCTGAGCACCTTTGTCCTTTAAATGTCCTTGACAATAATAACTCATGAGCTAAGTCCATAGAAATAAATGTATGTCCTTCTGAATGGTCTTCTTTGTCAGACTTTCCTGTAAATTACATAAGGAATAAATTAGTACAAAATTTTTTGTTTAACTTTAACCTCTGCATGTGTTGTATTGACTCTGTGTGAACATTTATGATCACGTCACATGCCGCTCTATTACTCTTTGATGACATAAAAAGACAGAACATTAAAAAATATATTTATAAAAATAATACATAAGAAGGAACAATCAGCTTTGATCCTCACATCTAACCAATCACACATTGGATAGATTTAGCTCATACAAATGTGGGATAGTTATTTCATTGTAAATGATTAATAACAATAGATGAACAGTTGTTTGTTTTTTCTTTATTCCTTCCAAATGCAAAACCACAGACACCTACAGCTCAAGCATCAGGAAAGTGGCTGAAGCATGCTATATCTGACCTCTTCATAGTTATTTATACTGTGTAAGGTCTGAGAAGCACTCTTCTTTCAAGGGCTTTTCAGTAATTCAGCTCATAAGCAGGTAGAACATGTATGCACTTCCCTGAGCATCATTTGTAAGTCAGTACAGATGCTCTCATACCAATCAGTAAAACATGCAGAGCAATAATTTATAATAACTGGCTGGTACACCAAGATCCATTTATCATACTTTACACCTATATAGCAATTGATGTATATTACCAATTCCCTTGGGATATGTGAAGACCTTGGGGACAGACATAATATTATTTAGAATCATAAGGAACATCACAAGCTTCTTTGATCTAGGTATAAAAGGAAGCATAAAATAAACCTACTTTCCAAATGAAAATTTTCATGTAACCACCCAATGCTTCTTCCACTGTTCCCAAAATGCTGTGGTTCAGAACTAAATCTTTAAAGATACCTTTCACAATATAGTCCGTGATGTTTACAATACCATTCATGCATAATATTCAATCTTATTTACAATCTTTTTTTTTTTTTTTTTCCGATTACTTTTTACAAAATGCTGCCAAACACAATAGATATTAATCATCCATGATGAGTGAAATTTACCTTCGGTCGCACAGCAGTAACTCATTGATTTGGCAGAGTATGATTTCACAGTGAATAAATCACTATAAGTGCTGGCTGATTTATGCTCTCAGTATGTTTGAATATGTTTGTGTGCATGTACGTATCGTACACACAATTCCTTTGTGGCTGCAGATACTTTGCAATTTCTCCGGACAGCAGACATTGAGAAAGTGAAAGGTGTGTATTTTCCCAGCAGGGATCAAAGAGAAAAATAGTACAACTTAGATAACCTTTCTGCCAGGCTCCCTCCAGGGTGGAATTCCCATTTAAAACATCTTTCCCAGAGCTGCATCTCCTCCCTCTCTGTGCTTTACTCTTTATACACCAATGGCTGTAAGCAGGAGGTGTAGTGAAAGGTGAAACCAAACTGTTTTGATGCTGGGGGCTTTGATCCTTCCTGCTCTTTTAGTATCCCTTATATCTGAAGCCCTCAATCAGATTCTGAGGAACTTCTGGGAGGAAGGATAGTCTTAATAAGTTTTTCATTCCTTTTTTTGTTTCTGCAGTTTTTCCCACAGAAGGGCGTATTCAGATTCCTAAAGAAGGCTTTGAAAAGGATCCAAAGAGGCAATCACATGCATGTGCAACTATTTTTTCACCAGGCAAGAATATATGGAATGTGAATGGGGTTTCAGCATAGCTCTGCGAATGTGAGTATCAACTGAAACTGGGTAGGCAAATTCCATTTAACTTCTAGGTAAATTAATGTGCATATAGCCAGTGAATTACTAACTTCATATAATTGAAAGCAGGAAAACCTGTCTGCATTCAGTTGTTAATATAATGTGTAATTAGAAGGAATATCTTTAAGGGTGAATAGTGTCACTGAGCAGCACGGACTTCATGGTATCTTAACATGATTCTACCAAGTATAGGATTTCTGAAGGGAAAAATGAATGTTAGTCGTGCTTCTCTTGTACAAATAGTAAGACTTTCCACCTATAGTTTAATTCTAAGTAGGAATAAATATTTCCCAAAGACTGACTAGACAATACATTCTTTCTCTTCAGGTGTAATTGGAAGCCACGTAACTTATTAAATCTTCAAAATACAAATTAGTTCAAACATATCTGATTTTCACATTTAAAATAACTAGTAAGCACAACAGCACTTGCTCCTAATTATTGCCTGTTGTTTATTATTATACTCCTGTTTAAAATAAATTCAAATCATCCAGGAAGACCAAACAAAAAGCACTGTGTGACCTAAGTGACTATTGTGAATAATAGGAGAAGACTGACCAAGCAGGCTCTCAAAGAACATTTTGCTTATGTCAACCAATTTCAGGCTACAGATCCACACAGTGTACTTCTGAATAAGGGATACAATTGCAGAAGTTAGGTTTGATTATTGGATAACATAGAAGCAAAATAACAATACATTCATCTGATACATCCCTTGCTGTGAAAAAAACAACTATTTGTAGCAATTATGTACTGCTTGCGCAGTTGTTTTAAGATAAGAAGTCCCGAAAGTTATCTTCTATAATTTTTTATTTTTTAATTTTTTTCCATCTTTACTTTCTATGACTGCCCTATATGCCCATGTTTGCAACCTATGCGGAGTGGCATAATCCTTTTAGAAATTTGACTAATTACTCCTCTTTAATTGAATTTAATTTTGAAACAGTGCTTTCATACTGCATAGAAATTATATAGATAGAGAAAAAAAAACCTGCCAAGAGAAAAAGCATTCCCCGTTTATATGCTCCTATCTAAAGAGAATACATACACTGAGCATTTAGAAAAGTAGATTAAGTTATTGCTGTTCAGAGGACGTTTACTGGATGCAGTTTGTAGGACTGTAAGTGGAGCATGACCCATTTGTGTTTGCTTGACTTTTCTCAGTGTACTGTGACCCAGCATTGTTGGGTTTGTTGTATCTTTATTTAAACTTTGTTCCTCTGTGAGGAGCTGTGGCTTCTGTACTTTTCAGCGTCACTGGACCCCATGGGTGACATTTCCTTTGATCCTTAAAATGCTATATTTCAGATGTTATATCACACCTCAGAAGAGTAACTTGCTAAAGAAAATAGAGCTGAATATTTTCCTGAAGGAACTGAAGCTACATCAGGTTGAATTTCACCCTGTAGGTTATTTAAGCACAGTATGATGTTATACAAACTGAAAACACAGGGTGAATTCCTGTCTGCTACTGAAGAGATGTCATTGAGTAGGGAGAAAAATAAAAGCAAATAACTCCCATTCCTTTCCACTGATGTCTTAAAGGAAAAGATTTAATTGTGTTGAACTGTAGAATAAAATTAATTTCCAAGATAAGTGACATACGAATAATTTGGCCCTTGCTTTGTAGCTCATGTTTGTAAAATCAAGACTTTACAGTCTCTTGGTCTCATCTTGTTTAAAAAAGTTTGAATAAGGGATTTTTTTTTTTGCTAATTTAATTTGTTTTGTTTTCTTTTTCCCTACCTTCAAGCAATTTTAGATGACCTTTCTCTACTTTTTCGTTACGTTTAGATATCTAAAATCTGGGAGAATCTGGCTTTACATTTGGGATTTTTATAAACTTTTTTATTTAATGGGTATTTTGTAAAGTCTGTGTGTCATCTGGGTCTATCTTCCATTCTTTTTATCTGCACTTCTTCCAGCGCTCAAGATCTCCCACATTTGTGACGGTGATCTCCTCAAATTGCAGTGAGTAAGCAGGGGATCATTGTGTGGTAGCAGCACTCCAGAGACAATGTCTCTCCACAGTGCATCTGAGTGGGAACTTGCTTCCTCATGTCCAAAGCTGGCTGGGGACATCATAAAAGAAAAAACACAGAACTACAAGAAAACTGGAGAAGGACATCTTAATCCTATTTCATATCCTTCAGCATCTGAGCTGACTGAAAACCCATAGAGACCCTGAAAGGGAACATTTTCCACTACTGAGACCTGTGCGAAGCTGCATGGATCAGGTCCTTCAAAACTTGGATTTATGCCCATTCTCTTGCCCAACTTTGAAACACCTATCCTAATCTATAGTCTTTGTTTTCCAGTATAGTTCCACCATTTCTCTGTTATTATCAAACCATGCTATTACTCAGTATAAGTGCAGAGAGTGATCTGCTTTGTTACTTTTAGTTGTATCTCCTCCTCCAGTTGATATTTGATTACCAGAAATGCTTTATGCATATCTTTTATTATATAAGTATATTTATATATTTATATAGTATATAAATATATAAATGATATGAATATATGTGCATATTTAAGTAAAGAGCTATACAGATATATAAATCTTTGTATATTTCTGACGTTACAAAAGTGAAGACCAGTGAAATTCTTTACAAGAAATAAAGTACATCATGATAGAAAAGTGTCAGGTTTGTTCTTTATATATCCAGACAGAGAACTCTCTAAAAATTGAATACGAGTTTAGTTAAACAAGAGAGGAAATCCAAGAATTGGGGTCTGTGCTCAATAGCAACATTGGTTACAGAAGTAGTTAGCAGAACTAGAGAAGTCCAGGAGTTGTAAGTCTGTTTAACCTGTAAGTATGGCTATAGGGACTACCAGCTGATTAATTACTAGTGTCGTGGGTTTATTTTGGGCTAATTTTTTCAAAACCTTTTACACAATTGCTATGAGATGAGAGAAGTGTTATACAGACAAAAGAGACTTGACGTGGGAGAATAATATTAAATATTAAATTTATTACTAGCAGGAGAAAAACTAAAGAAAAATACATACAACAATTCTAACTAGGTAAAATTATGAAGAAAATGCTATGTATTTACAAAATTATCCCTCCCCACCCCGTATCAGTAAACCCACGACAACTAGTCAGGTGTAAAATGACAGATATCTCCTTTTCATCAGCTGCTTTCTCTGGGGAAGAAGATTTTCTTCAACATTTCTTAGCTAATTTTAAGTTTTCAGATTCCCTGCTCTTTTTCTGCTCCCCTTTCTAAGGGAGTAAGTTGTTTGAGTATGCACCCTCATCTGCATCTTACTATTTTAAAAGCAGCTCTTTCCCACTATAAAGCACTGTGACATATTGAAAAAAAAAATGGAAATTTTTCTCTCTTGTTTTTGTAGCTATCTTTGGCCATCAAAATGAAATCTTCCATTTGTTCCTGTCAAAACTGTGCCCTGAGCATGTACAACCACAGAATGAAAGACTGTCCTAACAAATGCTTTTAGACACTACTCTGGATCATTTTTCACAGTAGCTTTTTAATTGAGTTATAAAGTTGCATCTTCCAGGTAGCAAGAAAAATATGTGATTTGTCTGATGGTGATAATACAGTTCAAAGCCTTTTAGAAACTGCAGAAAGGAATTGAAATAATTCTTTTGTTTTGAGCAGCAACAACATGTACTCTAGTGCTGAATTTGTAACTGATTAATGTTTTGTACTGGGCTTGTCCTTCCCATATCTCAGCATTTTCCTACTCAATGTAAGGAGGAATTGATACAATACAGTTATTTTATATGTTTAGAATATGAATGAGGGCTGTATGCCAAGCTTTTGGACACCTCTTTCTGTCTCAACAAACTTTAAACCCTTCCCTTTTTCTTCTCCTTTAATGTCTGTGTTCATCATTTTAGCTTATGCATACAATTTGTATTTGAATAGAGCAATGAAAGTGACTTCCTTCTTGGTTCGTATCTTCACTTCCCCCACTAACCTTTCATATATTGTTAAGTCTGTCCTCATTAAGTCTTTTGTCCAGTCTAAGATATCTCATCTATTTTAGATGAGACCTAAACAAAGTCTAGCAAAATGGGATTATTACCTTTCAAGGTTTAAATCTTAAGTTAATTCACGTTCTGTAACAACACATAATGCCCAAGCATCGGTGAATAGGTAAAGAGAAGGTTGGGCAGATAGACAGACCGAAGATAATAAAAACATAGATTATGGGAAAAGGAACAGGAAAGACTACTTCCCCCCAAAAAAACCCCTCAAACAAACCAAAAACGAACAAACAAAAAGCAAAATTCAACCCCCCTCAAAAAAAAAAAAGCCAACAAAAAAACCCACCAAATCTGAACAAAAAAAACCCAACCAAGCAAACCAAAACCAAACATACTTCAGGGGAAAATCAAGGTAGCTCTAAGTAAATGTTGCCCTCTCTACAACTGAGGATCTGGGCCTGTATCAACCATATATGCAATGATATAACACTATCTGTTTTGAAACCCATAGCATATTTATTTTGTTTAACTTTTTGTGACTCTTGACAGTGAAAAGACCTATGGTACAGTATGCTCCAGAACACCATGAGTGACAACCCCAGCAGTTGACAACTTCCCCTTCTGCTGATTTCCAGCAGGATATTTCTATGCTACGTTGTGCTGTGCTATATCAAAGATGTCTCAGTTAACCTAACACAGTGAAGTGCCACACATAGTCAGGTTAAGGTGCTACACTAAGTACTTGGAGATCACAGAAAAAAATCATGGAATCATTAAGGTTGGAAAAGACCTCCAAGATCCTTGAGTCCAACCTTTGACCAATCTCTACCTCGTCAACCACACCATAGCACTAAGTGCCATATCCAGTCATTTTTTGAACACTTGCAGGGATGGTGACTCCACCACTTCCCTGGGCATCCCGTTCCAATGACTGACAACCGTTTCAGTGAACAAATTCTTCCTGGTGTACCCGAACCTCCCCTGGTACAGCTTGAGGCCATTTCCTCTTGTCCTGTCACTGGTTGCCTGGGACAAGAAGCCAATCTCTACCTTACAACTCTCCTTTCAGGGAGTTTCAGAGAGTGATAAGGTCACTCATGAGCCTTCTTTCCTCCAGGCTAAACAACTCCAGCTCCCTCAGCAGCTCCTTACTCTCTAGAGTAATCACCAGATTCGTTGTCCTTATCTGGACACTCTCCAGCACCTCAATGTATGTCTTGCAGTGAGTGGCCAAGAATGAGACAGTACTTGAGGTGAGGCCTCACTAGTGCTGCGTACAGGATGACAATCAGTTCCCAAGTCCTGCTGGCCACACTATTTCTGATACAAACCAAGATGCCATTGGCCTTCTTAACCGCCTGGGCACACTGCTGGCTCATTTTCAGCCGTCTGTCAACCGGCATCCCCACGTCCATTTCCACTGAGCAGCTTTCCAGGCATACTAATGGAGATGCACTGCTTCAAGGCTTAGAGCTACTGTACGTGGCACTAACTAGGTATCTCCAAGAAACATGGCATGGATAAGTGTAGATACAATCTACAGTTTTAGACTTTTCTTTAGTGGTTGAAAGTCAATAAAAACTGGTTAAAAGGCAGTTGGTGGCTTTGTTACAAAGGTTCTTTTTCTTTCAATCCCATTTTACTTCAGTCATTCCGTTTGTAATGTCTGTCCACAATCTATTGTATTACCATAAGTGAAGGAAGAGTGATTGGTGGTGTGGATTTGTGAATGTCTAATTTCTTTATTGAAATAAAAATGTCATCTAAAGAACTCCTGAATTTGATGGTTTTCTGAATGTCCCAAATAATCCTATCCATTTTTGATGAAATAGTTGAACTTCTGTACTGCCCAATTTGATATTCACAATTAAATTGCAGCTGTGATGGACTTTACTGCCCAAAGGACAGGGCATGCACATAGACTGAGAATCAGAAAGAAGACTATTGCCCAAACTGACTGAGGAGGAAAATTTGAATCCCACAATTGATCTATTTTATAATGTCATAGTTGCAATCCCTCCCTCCCCCTCCATCATAATTGAGAAATGAAGTGCATTCTTGTCCAGTGAAACAGGTTCAAAAAGATGAAAAGATTTTCCTCTGCTTCTCTTCAAATAGCTTATGGTTTGGGATCTAGTACAAAACAGCTGGGGTTTCATCTTCAGAGAGATAGGCCTTGAGTGAAGAACTCCAAGTTATTTGATGAGTACTTTGACTCATGTGCCAGAAAAACCAAGGGGGGAAGAGGTTCTTTATGAATCCTGGTTTCATGTATGTGTGATAGGAAGTGTATGAGTATGCCAAATAGACAAAGCAGCTGAAGATATAAAGTGCCTGGAAGATGGATCCTTGTTGGGTTTGATGTCTGTTGCATGACAATGAAGCATCAGGAACGAAGTTCTGTGGACTGAGAAACAGAACTTCAGGTGTTTGGCAAATACAAATGTTCAGAGTTCTGTGTCTGTGGAACTTAAATGCTCTTGGCCTAGGTAGACCTGCATAGGAATCCCAGCTGTGTTTCTGGAGATGTGTAGACTATATTGGATGAGCTGCCATGCATTTCATAAGAAATTTATCCACCTCTGGATTCCAATAGACAAGCAATCACCTAAAAATGAAAAATTGCCTGAATAAAGTTGAGTCTTTTGTATAGAGCCAGCACTGATTGCTATTGATTTCAATGTGAATGGGGCAATTAACTTAGGAACTTTTCAGAATGTAACCCACTGAATTAGAATCCTAGAACTTTAGATGATTCTTCAGAGATACACAAGTGATTTGAAAAAGTAGAGTCTCAGTTTTGCTTTAGGAATGTGCTTTTTAGAAATTCTGCTCATGCATTATTTCTGCTGTTCTGCAATATCAGATGCAATCAAAACTGGACAATTTATTTGTTCCAAAAAATGGTTGGATTTGCGCTTACATATATTTGTATACCTCTTCATTTTGTCTGTAAAAATGACTTTCTGCCATATTACAATTTATTCCATGGCTTTTAAAAATGCCTTTTGAAACCTAGCCCTGACTGTCCTTCTTAAGATATAAGAAGAGATTAAGCTCCATATATCGGCTTCTTTTTCTTTAAAGCTTATTAGGATCTAATCAAGATTACATCTGTGTTCAGACTTCTGGGGGAGGTATATCAACATGCAATAACATGTGGAATACAGTACAAAGTGTTTCATATGGTTCATCCTAATTAAAGTGGCAGAAAGGCTATATGACTGCTGGAAAGTAAAATTTTTATGAAAACCCCAAAGGAACTTCTTTCCATGAGTCTGTCATTCATTCAGAGTTTCTGATTTTATTTTTTCTTCAGGAAGTCAATCCGTAAAATAGAGGAGGAAAACATAGGGGTTTTTTGTAATATTATGATTTACTTTAGACAGTAGTAATTATTATTCTACAATATTAAATACTTATATCTTTCTGATTCCGCTTCTATTACAGAATGATTTATTAAACTGTTGATACAAAGTAAACCCTAGTAGAATTATAATAGTCAAATTTTTGATATTTACCAAAATACCTTTCTGACCTAGCAAAGCTGTCATAAAACATTTAAAATTAATTTAATTTAATTCAGTTAAGTTCCTGCTATAGAAACATACTATATAGATAATATAGCAAATGCTCTCTACTTTTGGCATAAAATTTCCTGAACTAGATTTTCCTCCATTAAATCAGAGGGGCTTATTTCCTCTACTGATTTCAGGAGGAACAAGAACAAATCTTCACTTCACTACCCCTTTCCTCAGACATCTTTTTTTTATAACCGCTTAAAAATAAAACTTTCCTACATACTATGTTAGTATATAATTCTCTTTCCTACCAGAATCCATACATTCCCATTGACAGGGGTTAACCACAAAGCCTTTCTTTAATGACTGTCCTCTGTAAGGAATGTGCACATAAACATTACATTCTTCTCTGGGAGCTTTCTTTATAAACTATAATATCCTTAACCAAAAATAACATGTATTCAGCTTCCTTTCTTTCTTTTTTTAATTCTTTCATTTCTTTTGGAATCCTGTGTATTGACAGAGTTGAATGTTGGCTCTAAAAGGAAAGCATTCGGTTCTGTAAATTTGCAACTGTATCTAACAGGGAGAAAAAAACATTCTTACCTGGTTTTTATTTTATGCTAGCCTGCTAGGCCAGAATTAGCATAAAAGAAGCAGTGGTTTTGTTTTTTTCAATTGCTTGTGTTTTTAAAATATATTTCCCATATTTCAAGACAGCTAATTCTACCATTGGAAAAAATCTTAAATACAAAATCTTACATGATTATTAACACAAGATTCCTCCTAAAATTACTTTTAACATATGGAAAAAGCTGAAATTATTTCTTGGTTCCTATTATATGTGCATTACATCACCTACAGTGATACAGTGATTCACCTAAACTTGTAAAAACAATTTAAGAAAGATCACAAATGTATACTCACTTTCACTTTTTGTGCAAAAACAAAATCTGCGATAATTCTCCAGTGTTATAATTTTTCGATATTTTATGCTGTTACCAAGGGTGAGTCTCCTAACTTATGTGAAAGATACATCATGGTTGTCAGTTACTGATCAAGACACAAATCTTAAGTGAGCAGTTCACCTGGACAGATGAACACACCAAGTGAAGAATAACTACAAATGACCTAATAAGTAAACCTTTATACAGCTTGGATTCCTGTTCCTACATATGAACATAGCATGGATTAAATGATATGTAAATTATGCAAAACCAAATAAAACCTAGAGTAATCTCAGCAAATATTTTCTGAGACGTACTGTCTACGTATTTTCTTAACTGCCCATGACAAATCTTTTAGGAAATAAGTTTAAGAATATTTATTCCAATTAGGCTTGTATAATCTGTGTTGAAAATGGAGCAAAATAATTCTCCTATCACTTCTGCTCCCCATGACAGTACACATTCTGATATTTCTTTAAACAGTAGGGTAGTATTCTGTGTAATTTAGGAAATTGAATTGGGCTTTAAGGCATAAATTATACGTAATTCTCTGAATCCTATTAATTTCTTTAAGATTGACAGAAAACAGGTTTAATGCAGATAAAAACATTTGGAGACAGGAAAAACAGGCATAGATGTGTTTGAACAGTATCAGAATTTAAAGCATTTATGTATTTCTGTGTTTTGGTTTTTTCCTCACTTTGGGGGCCTCTGGGTGATGACACCAGTGCAGAGTTAAAGCTGGTTTGAAAGAAATTCCAACTTGCCAAATATATGTCTTAACAGGTGCACGCAACAGTGGAATAAAGTGTTTGTGTTAAATCATGTACTTTATTAATGATTTCTTTTATAATTTCTCTCTGAAGATCAGAAATGTGTCAGGTAAAATTAGATCCGTTGCTATACTCTTGTCAGTGGTTTGTTTGAAAATGCTAAACACCATTATTACGGAAGCATTGGAACACACCTATAAAGACAAGAGTTTGATTTTCAACAGTGTCTCCAAATAAATGTGGTGTAAAAGACAAATCAGGTCCAAGAGCAAAATCCATACCCTGGATAATAAGTTATCTGGGTTCTGTATATTATCGAAGACAGTCAAATTTCAGGACTGTTAGCAAAGAGTGGAGTTAGCCTTGTGATGAAAAAAGTTTTTATTCTCGCATCTTTTTACATATGTTCATCTTCATGCCAGGTAACATCAACATGGCATTTCCCAGTAACTCTGATTTAGACTCAGCCTTAGAGTTTTATAATTTATCTTTGTGTCCTTTGAAATTTTCCCAGATTATAGGAGGAAAGACGGCAAAATTCCACTGGACTCTGGATCAGTAATTGTGGCATACAAATGTCTCATTTTAAAAAAAGATGTTCTATAAAAGACTTCTCGTATAATTATTTATAACTGAAGACTGTATATCATGGCAATTTAACTTCCACTAAAAAAAGAATGAAAGACAATTTTACCTGAAATATCAAGAATCTGAGGTATAATATAGTGCCTCTCTCTCTCTCCTTCGGTATAATATAGCCCTTCTCTTACTCCTTCACCTCAACTATAAGGAACCCTAAGAAAGAGGGCTCTTTGGAAATGAAGCAATGATCAGATATTGATTACAGAAATAAATATGTCATTACTAAGGTATCACCAATGTTGCTACTCTTTGTTATTGGCAGTCTGCTGGAAAGCCGAAAAGTTCACATAATCATCTCACATCATCTTCCACTTAAAGACAGATGAGTTAATTTAAATACTGTTCCTCATGCAAAATAAACTAACTGGACTGACTTTGAAAAGAAAGAGAAGAGCTAATAGAATATTTTGAGACTGAGCATTTCTGATGTCTTTTTTCTTATTCTATTCAAGTTGTTCTCTGGTTTACAGCAGTCTGGTCAATTTCTAACCTGAATAATAGACACATGTATCTTATTTAATGAAGTTGTAGGTAACAGATTTATTAATTAATACAGTATGAACGGTGTTTTACAAGACCAAAATATATCTTAGAAGAGCTTAGTACTGTAACTGTCAAGAAGTTTCCTTTATAATATTTGCAATTTTATTGATCTAATTCATACTCTGTTCTGTTAAGTTTCACCACTAAGATCCAGTGAGCATCAAAATATTCATTAAATTCTCCACATTCATGCCTATGGAATTGCAGTGCATTAAATGACAAAGATGCTAATTCCTTCCTGAAAACTGTGGACAACTGAAGCAAGAAATAATAGCAGGCCCCTAGTACAATGTCAAGTCAAATCAGAAAAAAATTCCCAAAGCATATATTTCTTTTCACATGTACTTTTTGCAACCAGAGAGAGTATTTCATCCACTCTTAGGAATTAACTGAAGTCCATTTTTTATATGACATTTACATGTTTGATAGCTGGGTTATTTTAAACAAGACCAGTAAGCATCATATCAAAAGTTTACAACTGCCATTTCAAAATCATATACTATATTGCTCTGTTTTGTTTTATTAAAAACTAGAATATATGTGTTTCATAGGCTCTCTGTTTTTCTAGGAGGCATTTATTTATGGCTACCTAGGTATATTCTGAAGTATCTCAGTATAGTTCCCAATATTGTCACTGTTTCTGATTTCTTGTAATTGCAAATCTGTGATTTCCCAGTAATCTTCTCAATGAACCAAAAAAATAAATAATGATTAGATTTTAAATTCAATTTTCCTAATCAATAATAGTTTGCAGAAGTGAGCATTTAGTTTAATAAAATTCTGGAATTTCCCTTTCAGGAATCTTAATTAAAATTTCTTAGGAAATGTGGAATCATAGAATGGAGTTTGTGGCAAGGTGGGGGATTGGCCTCTTCTCCCAGACAATTAGTGATAGGATAAAGGGAAACAACCTCAAATTGAGCCAGGGGTTTTCAGCTTGGATATTAGGAAAAATTTCTTCACTGAAAGAGTGGTTAAGCATTGGAACAGGCTTCCTAGGGAAGTGGAGTCACTATCTCTGAAAGTTTAGTGGGCATGGTGGTTTTTGGTCAAATATTGAACTTGATGGTCATGGGGGTCTTTTCTAACCTTCTGAACAGTTTCAAATGGACAATTGTTTTATTCTGGTTGTTAGTTTGGGGTGTTGAAGGGGGATTATAAATATAGGATCAGACTATGGTGCTTTTTCTACAGTTGCTATTTACCAAAGCACCACTGAAATTGTTCACGGTTCTTCACAAGTAGGAGGACCCCAATAAATATGAAGTATAAGCAAGAATGTATACATATTTACACAGAAACCATGATCTGCAAGCTTTCTTAATGGGAACAAATAAAGCTCACTAGAGTGCCCACATGTGCAGATGCAGCCTGAAAAAAACAAACTTTTACCCATTTGTTTAACTTACTACCTGGGCATTTGTTCACTAATTTTAAGAAATAGGATAAGATACCTACTTATTACTAGTCAGGCAAGTGAATGAATTTTTAGCTATCAAAGGAGTCTGTCATAACCTCCTTTACCCTGTAATATTTAACAACGGAAGATATGATTGCATCCCTTTCTCATAGATGTATTTCTAGCATTTAGGTATATTGCATTTCCATTTTACCTTAAACTCTATTAAGTGAAAAATTGTTCAATCCTATTTGTTGAATATTTTTTAGTAGACAATAGTAGTTAATAAGATGTCAATTTGAAGAGGTTAGCAGTAAAAATGAACATATTTTGCCTTTTTTTTTTTTTACATGCCTGCAAATAATTCTTAATGACCCCCTTGCATACTCTCATACTTTACTGGAATTGCACCCTATGTATCAGAAAGAATTGTGACAAGGGAACTTCTTTATACCTGATATAAATCAATGATTGCTGCCTTACTTTAAAAGCTGAGTGATGATAAGATTCTGTGACTCAATAAATTCAAACTTCTAGTGCTATGCAGAAGAACATAAAACTTGTTTGTGCATTATAATGTAGCAATAATATATCCCTTCCTAATCACTTGAATACCTATCTTTTCTAGCTTGCCTATAGCATGCATAATAAAAAGTTTGAAAAATACGAAGAAATTCTAAATCTCACATACCTGCATTATGAATCCCTGCAGCTATTACAAAAAATGCTAAAATCCTTAAACTATGAGGATAAAATACAATTTACAGAGTACATTTTCTTATTATTGCCTTTGAAGATAACATCAGTTGTCTACATGGACCTATAAAATGTTTTAAGCGTTGAAATATACACCTTAATGCACTTATCTGTCCTTTCTTAATAAAAGATAAAGCAACAACAACAACATTGTGAATAATAAACAAACAAAAGCAAGCAATAACTTACTGCTTGCCTAAGTTGACCTTGGGTTTAAGAATCAAGGATTGCTTTGCCTTGGCTCTGGCATTAGCTAAACTAAATCCCAAAGCATATTCTTAGGTGATGTGAGCTTGGTCTAATTGTATTCAAGCGAAGTGACAGTGATTTGCACTAGCTGCAGATCAAGCCCCTCACAGGACTAACCACCTGCCCATGTTTCAGAATTAACTGGGGATAAGACTGATTGTTTTCTAAGTGTTTGGTTTCTAAGTGTTTCTAAGTTCGGCTGTCTACCATTTAGTTCTTTTTGACCTTGTCTCTTTAACCTTGTGCAGGTATCTCAGTGAGAGAAGAAACTGGAATGGAGAAGGTGGAACAGGTTGATAAGAAAGCTGTGATGTTTTGTAGAGCAAGAAATTAATCATTTCATATACATTCAATGTGAACTTTTTGATCTATGGGTGATGTATGAATGTTTCTTTTAGCTTTTCAGAAATACAATCCCCTCAAGCTTATAGATCAGCTGGATAAAGAAGAGAAGTTGCAGAATATTGTAATGTATCTAAGACAAGGGTGAGAGGGAGGGGAGTATTTTTTTTCCTATGTTGGAATCACTTCACAAAGAATATTTTTGAGGGGTTTCTTCAACATAAATTCTGCCATTCTAGTTCAAAGCAACAAATTCAAACAAACTTGCAAAATACACAAACTAGTAAGTTCATGATACTAATTTAGATATAGTTGTTTACATTCTCACCCCATTTTGCTAAGTGTGAAATGTTGAAAGCACTTGTACAAACCACAAGCATTAGAGTCCTGGCTTTAAGTAAAAGAAATAATGTAAATAGGGAGCTATTGCTCAACTTAAAAAAAGTTTTTGCAATACTTGCATTTTCTTTTGAACAGAAGTTTCATACATTTAAAAAATGTTTATTGGTGGAATATATTAATAATTTTTTTTTTAAGCAATAGAGGGGAATAAAGAACCTCATAAATATGTTTACAGCTAGTGTTTACCAAATCTGCTAATGATCTAACTCATGGAGGCTAGATTATGGAATGTATTTTGCATCAAGTTTATGCCTGAAGCAGCCATTTTACAAGGAGTCTCTGATAAATGTTGATTTTTGCTTTTGGATCTGCAGCTCTTCAGTGAAGATAACAGGTATTACGCTGGGGAACAAAACTTTCACTGGGTGTATTTACATGTACTCTCTTTTGTTGGTTGCTTGTTTTTTTTAATTATTATTTGGTGAATCTTCTTTACACATGAACATTGCAGTTATCAAAAAAAGAAAAAGATTCTGATGATTTCAAGCTTGAGTAACATAAAACTCTTAAAAGAATCCTAGTTTCCATTGATGTGTGATCCTAAAAAGTTAAACTGTATTTGCATAGTGAGGCACTCTTCCACCTTTAAAAACTGATTGTGAGCTAGAGCTAGTCAAGTTTTAGATCGACTGCATAAATAAATAATCCCTTTATTTTTAATGTAGCAAAACTGAACAAAATCACTCAGGTGAAATGTTCAGCACTGATATTTGTATGATGCCTTTAATGCGAAAGAAAGTATTTTAGAGAAGGTTTATGCAGAGACTGCAGGGCCCAGCACTGTTACTGTTCAAGTCAGTGAAAACTTTCCAATTAATTATTCTTAAGATCAGGTACAGAACAGCTAACCCCTCTTAGACATTATTGCTCACTTGGACTGTTTATGATACACACTAACTTTCCATTACCTCCAGGGTAAGTATTTGCAGCACTCACCCTTAATGAATAGTACAAGCAACCAAGGACTATGGTCTCTGAACCTCCCTAACTGTGGTTCTGCTGTAAAAGGTTCTGCACCTTTGTATGCTGGGTTACAAGTTGTCCTTCTGAGGATGTCAGTGCAAAAGTGGAGAAAACAAGTTCCCAAGTGGAGAGAAATATTCTTTGTCCTCTGGCTCTGCTCCCATCTCAGTATTATCTCTCTGTTTTATGGAAACACAAATAGACCTTGAAGACCTAGTTCGGACTTCATATAATTGAAGACTAAACTTTGGAGCTCAGTTTAAGAAAAGACTTTGACATTTCATATTGTGGAGACCTAACCTTGTTAGAAAGAGGGAGATTACTAGATTTTGATGTCTAATAGTAACTATATTAACTATAAAAATTATTAAATAAAATATAAAATTTTCAGTAATAGACTATTAGGTAGGAAGGAAGTCCCAGCCTGAAATTTAATGCAAAGATAGAAACAACAGGTCTTTCTTCCATTAACCCAAGAATCCTGATCATTCATTCATTTAGATGTTTTTATGTTGCTATCAAAATAATTATATGTCTGTTACAAGTAAATCCATAAAACAACTAAACCCATTGGTTTATTTGGCACTACTGACAAGCTAGCCATCTCTTGGAAAAGATTTTTTAATTTTAGACAAAATTAAATAAGTAATCTAAAAATTTTATTTTTTAAAATTCTGAATCCCTTCCTGTGTCTATTCATTGATTTTCGTCTATGAAAGTAAACAAATACTAGCCATTTTTTTACAGTTACTCATTATACATTTATCATATACCCTTTACTAATTATGAAATAAATAGATTTTTTTAGAACAGATTTCCCATTCACCAGATTACCATCCTTGAGGTACTTTTAGAATCACTTAATTCAAAAATAAATATTTATTTTACTTTTCTCTGATTCTTTATTTCTCAAAATATTGTAACAGGTCTTGCAGAATAAGGTGGTTTTTGAAAAGAAAGTATAAATATAAATATTATGCATACAGAATGAAGCCAGTTTAAACCTGCAGAAGACAAAGGTAAATGAATTAGAAAGAATCCACCTGGGATGAAAAATCATTTACATTGATAGTGGGAAGAAAAAAAGTGATTTTTGAGACACATTTCCTGTGTTAACTTTTTGAGAAAATTTGGGGATACAGTGTTATAAGTATGGCTAGCAGAGTCTTAGGCAGCAAATGTATACTGTATTCATCTTCGCCAGTTTGAATAGTTTTCTCTCGTACGATACTGCTCACATGGAAGTTTTTTTCTTATATTAATTCAAAATTTGAACCAACCTTGGTGACAGTTTGCTTGCCTCTCTCACCACCCACAGCCAGTTTGTTTCAAAAATCAAAGGAGGAACATTAAAGAAATATGCAAAAAAAAAAAAGTAATGTTTAATTGTTGATTTTAACACCTATCCAGAGGAAAACATGAGAGGATTCATATGAAGCTTGTTTCTTACTGAAGAATAGTGAAATGCCACAAAGCATATGTCTTTTAACTTCTGTTAACTGCTACGTACTTTTCTTGGACAGTTGATGCAGCCCAACCTGTTGTTATGGGCAAGTATATATATGTTCCTAAAACACTTTACATGAGAAAATGAAATGCTAGATAATGAACACTGAAAGATTGAGGAAGATTGGAAGAGAGGAAAATCTGCAAATTCCAACATTAAATATGTATAGTGGAGTTTACACAATATCACAGTGTATCTATAGATCCTTTATGCCAACTTCGTTAGATAACTGTAGATTTCAAAGTATAATAAAGACCCATAAATACAAATATACATTTATGCTCAGTGGTAAACTTTTCTTTCTTGCAATAATCCCAACCATGCTCTGAGGGACTCCTTTACCACAGAAAATCTAACAATACATATTTTTACAGAAAGAGTCATGGATTTATCTTCTTATATTTAACTTTATTTCTTGTGTGGAATTTGCACAGCAATTATCTGCTGAGATTTCTGATGGTTTTCTCTTTCAAATTTTCCTTTTGAGGATTCATTTCAGTCTTAGTTGGATTTAATGTATTTTTTGTGGACCCACAGATATGAGGACTTAACATTACCATAGTTTGTCCTGTCTACCTTATTGCAGTTAGTCAAATCCAAGCATGTATGGGAAAATAAACTCAGCATCATCAGTGATGTAGCAGACTGCTTTGGACTTACATAAGTATTTTTTCAAACACAAGAATATAGGTATCCAGATATACTTATACGCGTCTAAATGCACATCCACTGTCAACAATTAGAGGTCAGACTGCTGAAATCACTGCAAGATGCTTCTTGTTATTTCAGTCTGGTATTACAGTGGACATGTGGTTAACTGGTAAGTCATATTTTTTCTAAAGGTGTTAACCTTAAAAAGTTGAGGCTTTTCAAATCTACTGAATGTTCACAGTTCTGACAATTTCAGTCTGTATATTCTGATCAGAATGATCAGAAAATCATGCGAAATATTCATTCACACTGAGGTGACAATTAAGCTTCTTTAAAATGTTTTGGAGAAAAATGTTACAGTGTTACTATTTACATGCTACTATGTACTATTGAAGAGGTTGAGTTTACCACATATTCCCCAATACAAGTGTGTCCTTTCTGGTGAAAAGAGGTGATGGGGCATGGGAACTCATAATAATAGTGCACCTTGGTTTTTGAGTAGCAAGTTCAGCAGTGTTCCTGGATGGCACATCTGACATCAATATGAGGAAGGAGTCTTCTACACATTCAAGGAACTTGTTAGATGCAGTGTGAGTTGCTGTATTGTTCTTCCAACAAAAGTCTGTGTAGTTGAAGTGACCCATAAGAACCATGATCTGTTGACCTAAAGCTTGCTTAAGTGAACCAAATATGGCCTTGTTGGCCTTATCATCTTTATTTGGAGATTGGTAGCAGATGCCTGCTGTAAGATCCTATTTGGAGAAAACCCCTCTGATCCTGACCCAGAGGCATTCAACAGGACTTCCAAAATTGTTATAGTTGACTTCTATACATTCAAGCTCTCCTTAACACAGAGCATAGCTCCTCCTCCTCTTCTTCCTTTCCTGTCTTTATGAAGTAGCCTCGAGCCATCCATAGTGATGCTGCTGCCATGTGAGCCATTCCACTACATTTCAGTTTTTCCTATGATTGTGTAACTTTCTGACTGGATGCAGAACTCCAGTTCCTCCTGTTTGTGACCAGGCCAACTTCATAGAGTTGAGGTGGTTCATTTTCCGGTTCAACTCTTGGGAGGCACCTAAAGAACATTTGTTGCTTCTCTGGTTCTTAATTTGATTGCAATGGTGCAAATGCTACCACTTTGAGTCCAAAGTGCCCTCCTGATCCTTCACTTTAAAGCTCACCTCAACAAGTTGGCCATTCTGCTGTCAAAGATTCCCTGGCCTCTTCTAGACAGGTGGATACCATCCTTCCCTAACAGGCTGTTAGTCATTGATATAGTCATCATTGTAAAACAGAAGAAAAAATAACTTGGGCACCAACACTTTTTGTTTGCCCCCACAGGGCTTTGTAGTCTTCCAGTCTGTCCAGATTGTGGATTGTGGTGTCACTCGTGTCCACATGAGAGAGTAGCAAAGGATCTGTGCTCTTGACAAGCTGTGGCACCCTCCCAGCAACACCTCGGACCTGAGCTCCTGGACAGTCACCCACCCCTCATGAGTCCCCCTCAGTGCCCCTTCATAGAGAGTCACCCAAGCACTCCACATTGATTATTGTGGTATCCACTGTGAGCTCCTGGTAGAGTTTCTCCTTGCAGACTTTGCATATGGGTGTCTACAGCGGTTAAAGCTTCAGAACTGATTTTGGTTGCAATGCTGGAGGGTGGGAAGTAGAGTCCTGCTTTTGTGGGTCACCAGGGTCCAAGGTGTTTCATTCTCTGTGGTGTCCGCCACAGAAGCATGATTCCGAAACCACTTATCTATCTCTGTCTCAGCATCTCTAATACTGCGTAGTGTTTTAACTGCTTCTTGCAACTTTCGAGATGTGTTACTAATATTTCCACTTACGTGGAGTTATAAAACTGTGGTGTGTTTACCAGGCCCCCCTGGGGCTGAATGGTTAATTCCAGATAGATTTCCAGAGCAAAGCCAGTCACAAGTTTTAGTAACGCCTCTGTGAATAACATATTTAAGAAAATGGAAGAGAAGCCTGGGGCGCAGAAGAAATTCCAAGATGGAGATGAGCAGAGGAGAACGAGATAATAATGAAGCCTCCAAGGTCAGTGTAGCAGGAGGGAGGAGGACCCCTCTCCCCCTCCAGCAGGGGAAAAGACTTAAAAACTAAAACCCTGCCACTTGTGAAAGATTATTTGGAGTGAGGAGACCCTCCTGCAGCTCATGGAGGAGCCTGTGCTGGGGCAGAGGAGTGCACAGAGGAAGCTGTAACTCCATGGGAGGCCTAAGATGAAACAGAGTCTTACTGGAGACCTGTGGCCCTTGGAGAGAGAAACCTACGCTGCAGCAAGTTGTTTCCGGGTGGGACTTGTGATCCCAGTGAAGGATCTATGCTGGTGTAATTCATTTGTGACTCTAAAGGACAGCAGAGTATGAAAGAACTGTTGTCCGAGAGTCCAAGAGTAGACTCACGCTGGAGAAGTCCATCAAGGACTGGCTACCATGAGAAGGGACCCCACAAGAAACAGGGGATGGACCCAATACCATTATTCCCTGTAGCAGTGATGAAGACCATGGTGCAGCAAGTTGTCCCCTTGCAGTCCATGGAGGATCTCACTAAGCCCAAGCACCCCCCCAGCCTCTGGTCTTGGCCGGCAGGGAGGAGCAGGGCCGGATTGGAGCTGTCGCCCTAGAGATAATAGAAGAAAAACTTTCAAGTGCTGCAAATTTGATTTAGAGGAACTGTAACCCTGAAAGTAGAGAAAAGACTTTTCTCCTCCTGGACTGATACAGGGGGGAGGGGTAATTTTGTACATACATAGAACTTTCTTCGTAAGAAAACCTATTGTTGCATATGTTATTCTTTAGTCTTTATCCTGCTAGTAATAAATTTAATATTATCCCCCCACATCAAGTCTCTTTTGTCTGTATAAAACTCACAACTTATACCAATTGTGTAAAAGGTTTGAAAAAATTGGTCCAGAGTAAACCCATGAAAAAAACGTACAAAACTATACCAAAATTTCAAAGTCAAATTTCATTGCATGTTTCGGATGGTTTTGGAGTTCAGGGGGATTTTTTTTTTTTATCACAGTACTAGAGTTTGATCCATGTAGGGAAAAAAATGGGGAGAGTAGTATACTCTTAAGCTAATAAGCATATATGTTCAAAGTAATTTTTTATCCTAGAAATTGTATATTGTTGGCAGATAAAGGGATAACTCCATGCTTAATTTCTCAATAAGAAATAGGTTTTCGGGAACCTCGGTAAAGTCAGGTCTCAGGTATATATGGTTGGGACTATAATGAAGCAGACAGAATGCACCAGATGGAGAAGCAGCTGGTTTATTTGTAGTGGGAGAAAGGTGTTTTGTTTTTGTGCTTGTTTTAAACTCTTCTCTTTTGTGTGTGTGTGTGTGTAACTAAATATTCAAGAATGTGCACTGAATAATAAGTTCACCTGTAATAATATATTATTAAATATATTTTATTATATTCTATATAATAATAATATCAAGAAGACAACACTTCTTAATAAAAGAGGCTTGTTTTGTTGGTATACAATAGGAATCAGTTTAAACTGTCTACATGCCCCTAAGTGCTTCCTGTGGATTTGTGCCCAACACATACCTTAATTATTTCTGATACCGTCAACTGTTCAACAGTACTAGAAATACAAAATATTTGCAAGGGTGGATGTATTTGGCAGCCATTTTTGGGTCACAGGATATAATCAGATGTAAATGACCATTTCCTCCCTGAGTATGGACTCTGAATTTAGAGTCCATAATTTAGAGTCCCTTTATCCCATCTTCAAAAAAACCTGAGGGCATCATCATGAGATACTATACATGATATGATATATGAATCACAGCAATATAGATATCCATAGGTCTGAACATATGAATCTATAAGTAGAATGGATGTAACAATCTCTGCTGAGTCAATGCAATATCTGCAGCAGGAAGAAAGCAGAGAAAATGATTAGTAATAAAGTGATAAAGACTGAAGATGTGATTTACTCTACATAAATGCAATTGTCACGATCTAATTATAAGAGGTTGGCAAGACAAAACCTTCCAGAATTGCTGTATTAAATGCCCTAGAGTTTACAGCTTTGTGTGACTGACCTACATCATTACTGTGAGTACCACAATGTAACACTGTCCTAGTTACAGGGGCCGGGACCAGTTTATCACTATGTGGGTTTAATCAGAACTGTATATTCTACACCCTCTATGTAATTTCTGATGGACTGTTCATAAATGGATTGTTTGCAGCATCTGCCTAGGGCATACCTGACACCTCAGGCTACAAGCTGGGTGTCAAAGAAACGCTACAAAGCAGGGGGGTGTTCTTTTGTTTTCACACCAATGACTTAGCTGTGGTAACTCCCCTCCAGAAAGGCATTAACACCCTCACACACAGCCTGAGGGGTCATCTCTGCTAATGGGCCACCCTGGACTGGTGTAATAGGCAGCTGCAACACCTAGACCATCAAATACTCCAAAAATATCCCATGACTCACAGAGTTAAATCACCCATTGTGAAATTCCCCATCCTGGGGGAGGTACTGGGAATTCCCACCTAAACTTGAGCACGTATAATCTTGGGGGTTTGGGACTTCTGGTACCACTCGTTGTATCGAGAGGAGGACCAGAAGTCCAAGAGGACTGTGACTGCCACTCTCGACAGGACTGTGATCGTTACTTCAACAGAACTGTCACCATCATCTGGACCAACAGGTTTTCCTTTCCTTTTACTTTGCACCCAGGGGCCACGTGGTGTTTAGTGCAGGGGCTAACAGACACTGTGCTGTTCTTGTCCCAGGTTGCAGGGTTATACATTTGCCTTTGGGGGTTAAAAACAGTTTTCTCTGTATCATTGTATTTATTGTAAACTTCTTAGTAAATTGTAACTCTGATTTGTAATCTTTAGAGTTGGGTTCATTTCTCCTGCCGGTTTACTTTTAAACTGGAAAAAACACTTAAAGAAACATACCAGAAAAGTGGGCATCTGGGTCTGATATTGCCAGGGAAAGAAGACTGCCTGCTTAGCTATAGTATACTTAACATTGCAGGACAAAGTTGTTCACACTCTTGCAGATTGGAGGCCATCTGGAAAAGGCCTGTGAGTGAACATACAATTAATCAAATTGGGAAATATTTCCACTTTATGGAAGCCATTGTCCTTTGCAATGAAATCTAGTTCCATCACAGGTGGGAACAAATATAATTGTATAATGAAAAGTGAAGATGAAAATGTGGAGCCAAGCACACAAATGAAGAACTGAAATCCTGGCAATCAGCTTTAGCAGGCACGGGCTGCAAAGACAGGCATCATTTGTCATGAAACTATAAACAGCATTGCATTTAGAAGGTAACTGAGCTCTATGCTTGGAAAAAAAAACAGCTGCTTTTTTAAAAGAAATTAATGTTTTTTATCTGTCTACCTGCCCCTCAGCGACCCATTCCCACTTCCTAAGTAGGGGGAGTAGAAATGAAGACTGAGCCAACTCTAAAAACACGGTACGTGGTTTCCTGCGAAGGGAGAGGGCTGGCAGCAACAAAATGACTGTGGTCTGCAGCTGTGCCTAGAAAGCCCATCTGGCTGCTGATGCTGCTCTGGAGGCAGTGACGGTGTGGCATGATGCCCTGGTTTAAACTGTTAGGAGAGGATGGCAGAAACCTTTGCTTCTAGAAGGACTTGTCAACATCAGCTGCTGCAGTGAGTAGCTGGGCTTTTCTGATATTTTTAGTAGTTTCCTCTCTCAGCTGCTTCTCCCTTCTCACCTTCCAATACAGAAGTGTTAGCCAAGGCCTTGTCACTGTGGCAATAAAGTCCATCTTTGTGCTCCCTGACCAGAAAACTTAGCACCATTTCAAAGTGAGTGCCTTGCAGTGATTAGCTCTTAGGTATTTTCTGTTACACTTTAAACTAAGATTTACGTTGGAGAAATGGGCTGAGCTGTGACATTGCAACCATTGTATTTTGCAAGAACGCAGTTGGGGGACCAAAATGTCTAAACGGGCCACAATGACTTTGTTGAATATAGATCACACAAGCTAGATAAAAAAGGTCCAAATAAATTACATACTTGGCAGTCCTAAGGTCCTTGATGTAAGCATCACCTTTTTTCTTTTGTATGCTAAAATACTTACAAGCTCAGTATTAGTATTTTAAAATACATATATTTGAAATTTCTCTCTGAGTTGTTTTTCTATTAATGAAATTAATTTTTATTTTAAAATCATATTTGAATATCAAAACAAGCAATTTCCTTGTGCCATAGAGGTTTTTTGAATTTTCAGTTTACAATGTTGACATTTTATTTTTGTTCTGGGACAGCGGTTTGTCATTTTTTTTTCTTTTTGTATGTTTGTTTGTTTGTTTGTTTGTTTTTAATTTCAGAATAGTTACTAAACTAGAAAATCAATTTCCTCCCCTAATAGAGGACACTGAAGGAATAAAGAGGAAGATGACATTTGTTGGCACAGAAGTCATGGATGCCATTGGTTTTCATGCTCCCTTCAAGCTTCTAAAGTGATAGTAAACAAGTGAATGCAAGAGCAATAAAACACACAAAATATCATTGAAAGTTTCCTATTTAAGTCTGGTGTTTCAAGGGAAGTTAAAAAAGCTGTAAGGAATGGTGGATAATGCAAAAGACCTCATGTCTAGTACATTTACCCTTTAGGAATTATCTCTGTTAAAATCCCAGGTTTTGGTTAAATATAAAGAAAATGTGCTCTGGGATCTGCCTTGTTTCACACTGAGTGTGGAAATGGAACATGTGGTCATCTTATTGATTATAAGCAGGCAACCAAACAGATCATTTTGCACACAGAGACATGCCTGTAGCTTTTGACATTTTCTGTACTGTGCTTCAATGTTTACCATCTTTTCCTGAGGGAATATTTATCTTAGAAACCACCACAGGAAATCACAGGCCTCAAAAATCAAAGGAGAGGACATGGATATGAGAAATCAAAGTCTCAGTGGTATATATAAAAAAAGCAACTAAAAGTAAGTGAAGTAAAAAGAGCATTTCATTACTAATTAAAAAACTTCCACATTTAAATGCCAAGGAATGGAATCTCCACTGATGAGGAAATGTGTATGTAAGAACAGCTGCAAAGAAAGTAATTATATGTCTTGTTATATTTCATCTAATTAGGAATCACGATCACTTTAAGGTGTGCTTTTAGGAAGAAATATGGCAAAAAAGGTATGTATTCTGACCAGTGAATTAGATTCAGGTCAAATGGAAGCTTTTCAGTGGCTCTTGTGTAAATTAACTTGAAAATACAGAACGGACCTGAACACTGTTTTTTCTTTGTGCAAGCATCACTTACAAAAAGTAAATTCCAAGTATTGGCTGGAAGCAAGGTGTGCGTCTATGCACCTTAGCATCCCCAAGGGATGCTACTTGCTTACAAAATCAAAATAGGTAAAACCATTACATGCTGTGAATGAATAATTCCTTTGGATTTTCTTAATATTTTACCTTTATAATCAGTGCTGATTGTGGGGTGATATAGCAATAGCACTACAGAGTTTAGATATGAGCACATGTGCATGGGGGTTTGTGTGTGCATGTCTGCCTGCACGTGCGTTTACAGATGCAAGGAATTTTCACAGCCTTGGAATGACGGGAGCATACAATGAGGAAACAGATTCCTTTTACACTCACTAACCACCTTTGGATTCAGTTCGCATGTGTGTTTACTGCCATGCAACACTGGGTAGATGGTCCTTGTTTCTCTAATAGGGTCAAAGTGATTTTTTTTACTTTTGAAAATAAAATATTAAAGAAACAGTATATATAAACAGGCAAGCTTGCTTTTGCGCAATCAATAAAAGATAACTTGCTCTTGCTGCTGAACACGTATCTTGATAGTGAAAATGGAAGAATATTTAGGACCTCCTTAATGAAAAAATTAATTGCCTGATAACATTTCTGCATAGCTGCAGTGGAGGAGTACAAAATGTACCATTTCTATGTTTATCAGACTGCCTTCTGACCTGCATATAATAAAATTTTACCACAGTTATGAATACAAAAATAAATAAAGAAGTCTGTGAGTTAGTTTGTAGGTAAAACCAAGTAGAGTTCTGATAAATTTTTACTAAATCTAGAATCCTTTCCTGTAAGTATATTTTTCTTTAGTTAGTGGAGTTATGTGAGGGTGTAGGTATTTACCTTTCCGTTACGGGATGCACTGTATGATGTGTTTGATATATGCTATGAAGATGAAATGCCTTATTCTTTATCAGACTTCAATACAACAGTATTGTATTGGATGTATAGCATAGGTATGGTGTATAATACAGTGTTGAGTGCAAAAGAAAGATTAGAGTTCCCATTACAAACAACTCTTACTGAGTTTTATCACCAGCATCCTGCTTATTGATGTGTGTCAGCAAGGGCAATGTGTTCAAACAAAAAGTAAAACACAGCTTGGATGTTTACAAAGCTTTAAGAAATACTAGATGTGAATAAAAAACTGCATCTGAAATTAACAACCAGTGAAGATCCTCTGTGATCTATCTCAACTAAATCCATTTGTTCACAATATGTGACTAAGAAAAATTTTGCGTATAAGGATGCAAAATGCTACGTGCTTACAAAATCAAAATAGGTTAAACCATTTCATGCTGTCAATGAATAATACTTTTGGATTTTTTTTAATATTTTAATATACAACTTGAAAACATGAACAAAATATAGGTATCCTTGCCCCTATGAGAACACTTAGATTAAAGATAGGAGTGGTTAATAAAACAACAAAGGCAATTTTAGTCATGCCACAGCACTGGCTAGATGCCCAAGAGATCTTTAAGTACTAAACACGTGTGCTATTGAGGCTGTCTTGAGCAGGCAATAATCCTGAGGACATAGGCTCCCTCTCTGCAACATTTCACTTCTCGCATGACTCCCAAAACTACTGATGATATGTGGGCTCTGCAACAGTTAATGAAAGTTTAGCTGTGCTGGATTTACAATGCATTCTCCAAAGCTTCTGTCACTTGAGAGAACACATTTAGATTTTCTAAGAGACTTTAACCACAATCACCCTTTACTTTAAATAGCACAGAAAATAGCTGTAGCCAAAATAATAAACATATAATTATGCATGGGTTTGCCAGTTAGGAAATTCACCAACTTTTAGGAAACGAGTCAAAGTCCTCTATGAGTCTTTTGTGTCTGATACACCATTTCTCCCCTCAATCACAGAACCAGAGATTCTTGTCTACTCATTGATTATGTTTTTGTCTAAACACCCACAGGGCAAAGTACACTTTATTTTATAACTTTTACACATACCTTTGTCTTAAGTTCCTTTAGTCAGCCTATTCAAGTTCCTTCCTCATATGCTGGCTACCAGCCCACAAGGCGTAATGAGATTGACTGGCCTACAGAACTGCACAGTTAAATCTATTCAAAATTCATTGAGCCCAGATAGTTCACCCTTCCAACCTAGAATTTCTAGTGTGCCTCACATTTGTCTATTGACTGCCTTTTCCTCAATCCCAGTGAGTATCTTCTAAAGGAAGTTAATCCCTTGAAGTCAGTAAAGCAACCAGCATCACAGTTACACTGTGACACTTAATATTTCATAAAAATACTGCAAAAAAAATCCCCTATGGTCTCGAAACTTTGATATTTGTTGGAATAATTTATGCCTGGGCTTCTAAAGGCATTCAGTGGGGAGAGGTCTGTCCACATGAGATTTTGAACATATTTTGTCTAATATTTTGTCTAATCTTTAAACATTCCTCGAAGGCTCCAGGTTTGCCTGTGAGTCCATAATTTCTGCAGGATTTGGGTGTCCAGTGGTCAGTAATGAGTTATTACAGTATATTCGGCAGTGAGAAGTGTAATTTTAGCCTTATTCTTCTCATCATGCTTATGTTGTAATGAATCGTAAACTAACTTATATTTCCAGATCTTTCTGGTTTTGTGTTTTCTGTGAAGTTCCACTTGTTTTTTAAGTATTAATATTCTTTCTTTCCCCTCCCATTCCTTTCCCCAGTGCTCATTTTAACTCTTGATGAGACACATCAGGCAGGCAGTTTGCTGTGGCAGGAGGTTTATTAAATGTGAAGGGCCTTTCTCAAGATGACATACAACCTCTGAGAAGAGTAGATTGGTGGTTGTAAGCTTTTAAGGATTTGGGTGACCATGAACCTTCTCTCTTCATGAGTCTCTGTACAGTAAGTTGTGATGAGTGCAGAAAGCATAAACTTTTGACACAACCTCGGGGACTTAAAATCACAAATACTCTGGACATTAGACGTGTGTTCCTGTTACAGAAATTGTCCCATAAGGTGCAATTTTGCCTCAGAGATGATTCAAAATGCTGAGTAGGACCTATTGAGTGAATAGATCCTCCGTTATAGCACCTGAACATTATGAGGTTGTTTGTTCTAAGCTATCTGCAATCCAATTTTATTTGGCTTGAAATTTTGGGAAGCGGTAGGATCATGTGATTCTGGTGTGTGTATGGGGAATCATGAAAAGGAAAACATATTCAGTGTTTTAATCTTCGTAAGTAATCCTGGCTTCATTAAAATTAATAATAATATTTCTACTGGTATCAATGATGCTAGATTTCTTTTCTTTCACTTTTTAGCAGAAGATATGGTGTTCAGATGTGTTTGGGGTCTTGTTCCATAATATCCTGCTTGCTCAGGAAAAGTTCAATTTTTAATTTTAAAAACTCTGTCTGTAAGAACATCAAAAGTACACATGGAACAAAGTGAGAGTATTTATCTGGACATTTTTCTACTCCGTTGACTTTGGGCATATTGCGAAAAGTGGAAGGGATAAATACAAAAAGGACTTGACTTAAGTTACATCTGACTGATTTTGTAATATCTAGATGTTAGACACCGAATATTTACAAAGCCAAAACTAGTCTTGTTCCATGCTGGGAACAAAATTACATAAATAAGGTTAAATAATTCTGGCCATTTGTATAAGGAAAGTTAAAAATTTTTGAATAATAGGAGTAATACTTTATTATGTTTTCAAGGTTTCATTTAATGAAATGGTATAACAGAGAAGAAATACAAGATTTGGAACACCTACTGTCTCTGGCTACTGAGCTTCAGTGTTTCTGATTCAACTATATGTGAAAAAAACCCCACATTTTTATGTTTTCCTCTTACCCACTTTCTTCCTCTCACAGTAGTCAGACTGTTTTATCTCCTCCTCAGAAAATCTTGGAGAGAATCCAGGGCCACCCTTTCGTTATTTTGAAGTCAAGACAAAACCAACTTATTTTCCTCCCAAAGAAACAATATTTTCTAAAACTGGAATTTATTGTTTCATTATTTAGAAATCAAGAACTCTAAGTGGGAAATCCTGAAAAGATAAAGCCAAGACAGGAAGAAATACTATGTTGCTACTCATGAATTTGATTTCAAAAAGGGAAAATAGAACCAGTCAGTGTTTAGGAGAATTGAGTAGGACTTGCAGCCTTAGCAGGAAGCCCCTCCATGCATTTATAGCAGGGACAAGGGATTTGAAAAAAAGATGAGGAAGAAAATTTTATTTTAACCCCCCTATGCAAGGCTCCAGGAGGGTAAAGTCTCCTGAAACCTGTGAGAAAAAAAAAAAAAAAGAGGTACCATATAGATTGAATTCACAAGATTGAAGAATATCCTCCATAAATAACCACATGGCAATTTTTTTCTTGACCATTAAATAAAGAAACAAAGAGGCAATTCTAGTGAAAGGAGAGAGTAGTGTTGGAGAGAAAATGGGTAGGAGTAAAGGTAAGAAGGAAAAATCACACATAATTTTCTGACATATCCAGCAACAGCATATTGTCAAGTAGTAAGGTTACATGGAATATGAACATGAATTTGCTAAAAATATACATGTGTTTTTCTTGTTGCTGATTCTTGTTGCTCTTAGTTCAAGACTAGAATTTAAAAGAATGAAAACTCCATACCTCAGTGCCTGTAGCATTTTCCTGCAAACCAATGTGCTTATCATGCAGTATGCTGATGTTGATCTATCTTTATGTCTTGCTTGGTTGGTTTACAAATCAACTAATGCAAACCAAAAGCATGTGAAAGCAAGAATAATTTATAGACAGTATTTTCTTTTAGGAAAAGTAGAGGTAGAGGTGATTTTCAGTGCAGGGTACCTAGCTACTGTACAAAACTTTTTGTGAGTGGATGTAATTTTGAGTACACTGGTATAATCACCGACACACAATGCATAGAGCACTGCCTGTTCTTCTTTTGAGACTTAGCGTTTAGACTGGAATGGTGACGGAAATGTGGTGGAATAAAAGGCAATCTCGCCCTCAAGCCCTAGCAATGTGCAACACCACTGCCCAAGTATGGATTCCTTGTTAATGTGGATAGGCCTCTGTGTGAGCTTTTAATGCTTGTCCTCAAACCTTCAAATCTTATCTCGAACTTTTTCTTTCATTAGAGTCAGCTTCTAACATTGTTGTTGCACTGAGTACAGAACCAGGGGCTTTGATGGCTGAAGGTGCCTGCAGGCCAAACAAATAGCTGTATCTACTTACATTCATTCAGCAATTTGAGCAAAAAATTCATATATATTATATATCCTGTCAGGTTATACACCTGCCCTTGGCAGGAAGATTTGTTTCTAACACCGGAGAATGAGAACCACTATTTGGCAGGAAGGTGAATATGACTCCTCTCAGGGGTTGGCTCATGTCTGAGACAAGGCTGATCTTGGGCCCTCCTGAGATGATTTTGAGGACATGATGCTATGCAAGGCCAGGAGCAGCACATAGGACACAAACGCTGAGAACCAACCTGAGGACCAGGACATCAGCTGGTGCAAGGTGATGTCGCTCCATTAACTTAATGGAGCTCTTCAGATTCGTGAGTTTGGAGTTAATTTTAAATGCCGCTATATGCTGGATAGTGCAATGGGGGATGGAAAGAGGTCCAATCCATGGGTATTTGGACCTCAGACTAAACTTGCAAGGGTAGATGAAACAGCCAAAGGGGTCTTACAGCAGCAAACCCAGGAAAAGAGAATCCTCTTGCTCAGACAGAGCCACATGACAGCCAATTTAGGGAAATTGCTGTACCTGACTTGAGTTCAAATCTTTGTGTTTAATGCAAGTATATCAATTAAAACCTGAGCCACGCCAACAGAAAGGTATGAGGTACAAACTGGAAGTTACAATGTTATATTCATCTTAATTCACATAATACATCTGCTAGATGATTAATACTTCAGATGCCTTAAGCAAATTTGATTAATTATGTGGACTAATGACAGTCTACTGTTTCTTATAAGTCTAATTTTGTTTCAGAGCTAATAGAAAAAGAGCAGAGAACTGAGACACCATCTCACATCTTGGCTATATTACAGAACAGTTACAAGTGTAACATGCAACTCAAAGCCACACAACTGATTTACAATTATGCAAGCAAGCACTTCTAATTTTATAATGATACATAAATTACCCAGGTAGTGACATTCACTTGCTATGCTCAAGGACACAGGTAACAAAGAAATTATGTCAAAATATATAATTTTAGTGTACAACTGGACACAGAGCTGAAAGAGAGTTAATAAGTCCTTAATTAGTATCAAACTGAGCTGAGTTATTGCTTCTGGCCATTAAAAATTGAACACTTACAAACACTTATCTGTCCTCACAAACACAAACATTTATCTGTCATTTCTTTCTGCTCACTTCAAAGCTGGTAGTCTACAGAGCAGTTTAAATGTAATTATTGTTGCTTAGTGGAACTCAAACACCTACTACTCTTACTCTACTTTATTTTTGATCAAAAACCGTGTTTCATTTTGCCTCCTGCTTGTGTACACATTTGTTATGCTTTCAAATAATATAATTTCTCAACTAGCAGCATCCTCTCCTCTACGCTATCCATGACAACAGCAACAGTCCCTGTACACACAACATATTGCTGTAAGAAAATGACAGTGGTGCCCCAAACCCTGAGCATTTGTCACATACAGTTTTTCTTAAGTTACAGGATAGTCTCTTTCTTCCTATAATTTTGTTGTAAACCAAAAAATAAATTTCTCACTGAGAAACCTCAGTGGTGTAAAACCGCTGAATGTGTAGACAAATTTGGCTGTGATTACAGAAGTAGATCAGATTAAAAAAAGAGCAAAAATAGGCAGTATATTATCATTTATCATATTATCAGCAAGCTATTTTGGAAAATAAATGCTGGGAATGGAAAGTGCTAACCATGACAGAAAAATAATACAAAACTAAAATCTTTTGTCTACTGTGAAAACTTTCCTGCAACAGAAAATCTGAATATTACCTTTTAAGATTTTTATATTAACCTTTTCCTCTGATCTGCAAATAAACCTAAATTTTTAAGTATTCTCTTGCAGATCCCACCTTGGGAAAGGTCCTGTGTCCTGACTGGGAGGAAATAATTGTTAAATGCACAGAACAAAACAACTCTTCCATTGCAACTGTTCTAATTAGAAGCGATCAGGTAATGAATTAGATGCAGAAGCAAACAGGCTGTGGAGAATTCAAATGAGCTGTTTTCTCAACTGAATTCAAAGTCATCAACAGCTGAATGAAAATGTGTTATACCAAACCAGGTGCATAGGCATGGAGCCCTCAGCATATAAAAACATATCTGCAGGGTAGTTATTTAGTGTTTCAAGTCATCTGTGTCCCCTCCTGAGCCAGAAGTATCACTGTCATCTGCATAGGTGGATGGCGCTGGCTTAGTGGCTATGGGTCTGTAGTGGGAGGAAGGGGATGAAATAAAGGGGTATATTGATTAAGAATATCTTCTGTTTGTCCATTTCTGCCAGATTTGCTATAAATCCCTGCAGATGGTGAAAGTTGTCTGCCCAGCACATAACTTAAGAGCATCCAGCAATACAAACTGGATTCACCTGACCATGAAGGTAAACTGTGTCCTGCCTTTTTTCAGGGTTGAATAGCGCTTACCTGATGCCAAGTGACACTGTTTGTGCTTGACAAGGTGTTTGATGGTTAAAGGGGAAGGAACAGACAAATAGAATGTACCAGATCATTTTCCTATGGTGAGTCACTGTCCAACATAGGCTGGTTGTTCTTTAACAAGTCAAAACAAGGTGCTGGTATCAGTGGGATCACTCAAAGAATAAGTTACTTTGTGAAAGGAATCATCACATGGCTCTGTTCTAACTAACATAACCCACAAAGAAACGTCTGTCGTGAAATGAACAGATGTGCTTAGAAAACTGCAGCCAAATTCTGGTCAGACCTCTGCAACTCTATTAGCTTCAGCAGAGCTATATGGGAATAAGTGAATGAAAATTAACTCCGAGTCTTTGCTGCAAGCGGTTCAGATACTTGGGTGGAATTATGGATAAGTTTAGCTCTGGCTTAAGTGGTATGCAATTTCTCTATGTAAAGCAGAAAAGGGCTCAGCCTTTTGTTATTAAATAGCTGCACGTGAATACCCTCTGTTACTACTGAACTCTAAACACAACTGTGTTTTGTTGATGTTTTAATTCATGTGTACTGCTGCAATGTGCAACAGCAATCCCCTCCAAATTGTTACTATTATTAATGAGAAGACTGCTATTGCTCTAGGTTTGAATTGGGAATCTGCTATTTGAATGATAGTACCAACTGATCTGGAGACAGTAATATTGTCTGATGCCGTGCATGAGCAACATGGCCAGCTGGAGAAGCTTTGAAGCAGTCTGAGTAGGAGAGTGAAGTGGTATAATTAGTCTGGAAAATAGAGACAGTCTGAGTCAAAGATGCTATCACACTTAATAATTTCTGTTGTATTTTGATTACGTATCATTAAAATCTGGAGGAAAGCAAATATAAGTATTCCCTGAGGGCCAGATGCTGCTGTCGTTCTTGATACAAAGCCTCTATAGACTTTTTAGGCATTTCCAGTTAAAAGAAATGACAGGATAGGGATTTACTCTGTCTCTGCTCTGTGCACAGTGATAGGCAACAGAAGAGTTAACACTAGAAACCTCTTACAAAGGAAATAATGCTGATTCAGCCACATTGTTTCTGAATTATCAATGAATAATTATGTTGAAATCACATACGATGTTTTGCTCTTGCCACAAAGCAGTAGCCACCACCCAATTCGGCATTTCGCTTGGGTTGAATGTATGGATATTTGAAAGAAGTCATGAAACAGTTTAACACGAAATGCATTTCAGAACACATGCTTCTGTGATGATGGCACTTTAGAACTGTGTGTAATGGGATGATACAAGTGGGTGAGAAGCTCTTTTTGGCAATATACAATCTTAAGAAGAGGTAATTCTGATGAGCTGGCCTATGAAATCCAGAAAATTACCAAAACTTTTTTGACCATATACTGAAACTGACTGCTGTGAATAGAAGCTGATGATGATGACAGGGAGTGAATGAGGAGATCACAGCAGCAGCAGATGACGTGAAAAGTACATCTTTACAAAAAAACTTCACTGCTAGATAGTCCACGGTTAGTAAAAGAACAATCAAAACAAAGACATAAATCACACTTTCCACTTACCATACAATTCATGTGTATATTTTAAGTGTCTCTCACTAATAAAATCCAATATCATCCAGTGTTGAAAAATATAAGAAAAACATGAAAAAAAGAGAAAAAGAACAGAATGTAAAATTCAGAAGGAGCATTGTAACTGTAACTAATTGAAGAACCACTAGACCATTTAAAAGTGGTAAAAGCCTTGGATATTTAGGGCTTTTTTTTGGACTGCAAATGTGAAAGTGAGAATAATGCTACAGAACAAAAAACTGCTAAAAACTGTTCAGACTGTAAATTCATCATGAAAAGTTCTATAACCATTCAAAATCTTATAGAAAACATAGAGAGACATTTTCCTTAAGATGATTCAAAACTGTGGTAGGTAACTGCCCTTGACATTTAGAGAGGCTACTGCTATTTCAGCAATGAGGATGAGCTACCACGGGAGTTTGCCTTGGACCATACTAATAACTAGTCATCATTGTGCACTAAAGGGTTGAATGAGATTTTCAGATGAAAGGAGGATCTTCTTTATATCAACAATGTTATAATAGTGTAGTTTTAGCTGCTACAGACTGAGACAGTAAGTTAGCTCACCAGCTTGTCCCCCCTGCTACAGCTATATCAGATTTGTGTAAGAAATGTACTACTTTTCTTGACAAACTTTGCATGCTCTAGATAAGACATGCAGTAATTTCCTCCTGTTTGCAAATACTAGCTGTATTTAGTCATGCAAGACAGCCTAATTCCCTGCTACTCTGGGATAGCTATACACATCTTAACTTTTGTGAATTATGTGCTTGCTGTAACATTTTTCATATCCTCTCTCTCTCGATCAGTCTGTACGTTAATGGCCACACAGGCTGCTCTTTATGTACATCTTCCTTCTCAAGGAGTCTGCGGGGAGGCTTTGTAGTTCCACATCTGTTTTTACACATTCTTCTCTTTCATACCCAAAGAACACATGCATTAAAAAAAAAAAAAAAAAAGAAAAGAAATGAAAGAAAAAGGAGGGTGAAAAAAAAAGAAAATAAATCACTTAGTGTCTCTTTGTCCCTCTTCTAACATCCCCACTCAATTTTATTAACATTTAAAATTGCTACCATCGAAATGACCTGACTGTAAATAGTCATATTCTGGTATTTTTGTATACAGAAGTCTCATGGATTCACTCTCATGTCTTGCTCAGAGTCTGTAAATAGACCAAACGCTTGTTTCTGCAGGAAATGGTGATGCTGTTGAAGATGCTTTTATCTGTAACACATGGAATAAGATTTACCTGAGAAGTAGTGGACTTCTGCCTCATGAACTCACCTCTAACAATGGGCATGAGTTCAGGACAGTAAGCATTCAGGCAATGTGATGGCATGTTATTATGACACAATTGATTTTTCCTTACTGACATTATAGATGTGCCCAATCCTATCTCCACTGTCTGCAATAACTTCTGGCTGAAATGTCAATGACATTTTTGTTTTCATTACAGGGAATTCTGATTTTTTCTGTTGCCTCAGAACAAATATTTTTTTTCTCTTAAAAATTGTTTTCTAACAAGAAAATTCCAGTCATATTTATTTATGGGTGTCAGCGTGCACCTGTAGTTTATGAGAGTGACTTTAAATCCATTAAAAACAATGAATACTGTAGAGCATTTTTTGTTGCACAGGCTCCTACTTCATCAGTGGTAGTATATGCAAGAGATATGTCTCTCTGGATCTAACTACATTCTTGAAAAGGGGAAGATTTTTACCTAACCTTTCTCTTCAGCACTTTCTACAAGCAGTTATGGAATGGCTTTCCACATCAGCATACTCATACCTGTGAATGCCATTCTTTGACGGAACACACAACTCTCTTCATGGACACACACAAAGATTTCTTCATTAAGCAGAATATGTCTCAAATCCAAACGTTGCCATACTTTGTTGCCTAGGATTTAGCTAGAAAGGACTTAATAACATGATAGATGTCAAGTCAATGTTGGAAAAACCCTCCAAACAGAAAGCATTTCTGCTTTTTTACAATGTGCTTTTCATAATGATAATCTTTCAATTATATGCTAAGGTTTTATTAATAAAACCATTTTTCCTGCCTCTTGATTCTTTAAGGGCATTTAATCATGTATTTGTGTCTATTTATAAAGTTGACAGTAATATTGCTTGATGATGAAAAGTTCTTGAATTGGCAAAGCAAAGACTGACTCTTGACTGAAGAACAGTTTTGGGAAATATGATAATATAACTGAGTTTACTCTTGGATAATGGAGAGAAAAATGTTTAGAAGAGAAAGAAACAAAGATGTTGGTTTTTTTCCATTGATATGAAAATGGAAATTAGTAGGAGTATATAAATATAATAGGTAAATATATTACAACACTGCCCCATCCCACTCCCCCATTCTTGACTTGACATGACAACATAGTCAAAACAGAGATGTTTATGTAATTTCAGTAGTGGAATCTGAAAAAATGAAAGTGAAGAATTGAAATGTAACTTGAAAGAAACTGTGTGTGTCTTTCTTCACAATGCCCTTACATTAATAGACTTCCACTGACTAAAAAGGTTTCCTGAGAAATTGTGTGCCAAGTAGAAAAGAGAAGAAACAGAGTTACTATTCCTTAGAGACACTTTTGCCTGTTCTTGTTAATAGGAATGGTGTTCAAGTAATTTTGTCACTTTCATTGAAGAACAAGAAGTGGTAACAATTTTTTATCAAAATTAAATTGTGCAGCTCACAAAATCACAATCCCCTTTTTACATGGCCCCTTCAGTGATAAGAATATAAACTAGATTTTTGCTCTCAAGCTCACCTATGCTCTCTGAATTTAGATTTTAACAAAAGGTTGACAAATCAGCAAGGAGGTGCAAATATTTTGGTACACAGTTATCTTTCTAACAGTAAGATCTGAGGCCAACTATCTTTTTTAAGTGAACCTACTTTTTTTAGTGAAATCTTTCTACACAGGATTTCTGCGAACAGTCTGCTGTTATTCTGAGCCAACAACCAGATTTAAAGTCATATGACTATTTAGGTGGCTAGTTTGAAAAGAAAAGGGCCATTTAAGTCTCCCAAGAAACACCTGAAGGAGGAAGGCTTGTAAATGGAGCATATGCTCCTTGCAGGGTGGCCAAGTATGTCAGCATAGCTCTGGTTTACATTGCGGTACCTTAACTATGGGTTGTTGGCTATTGCAGATTTAACTACCTCCACCTGCAGCCCTCAAACTTCACCAAACTTAATACAGGCAAATCCAAGGCCTAATATAAGCAGAAGGAGGACAGGGTAAAAAGTCAGGTATTTCCAGAGGAAAATGGCATTTTATGTACATTTATTAGTGACATTTTAAAATATTTCTCCTTCTTCTACAGAATCTCACTGTCCCTACACTGCCCGTGCAAGTAAATGAAGCCCATTGAAAGAAGAAACAGAGCTAACCTAAAGGTCGGGTGGTTTCTCCACTGAGCTCTGACATTTTTGATTCAGTCCTTAAAGTTGATCTGTCAGCAGTTTGTATGAGCCTTTAGGTTATCTGCATATATATATATAAATATGTATATATACAGGTTTGTAAATAGAGAAAATGTTATCAGAATTTGTCTATGATGGTTTGTGTTTGAGGGAATAAAGTGTAGAAAGAATTTTTTATTTTGGCGATTAATTTTTAACCTGTTGATCATATATCCTATGACATGTAGAGATTTGCCTTGGGGTTCACGTGCCCTTACACTCAAAGTGTGTATAAATATGCATACTTGTTATCTAAAATAACAAACATATATATTTATTTAAATACATGTATTTGTATAAGATATAAAAGAATTTAAATCTATTTTAATATATACTTATATTTTTTTAAAAATATTTATTTTTAAAATATTTTTTTAATTTAAAAACTCTACAAAAAAGAAATTATTCCTGGTATTTAAAACAAAACCAGTACTCATGAAGACCAATAACTGAAAACACAGTGTAGGGACCAGAAAATGGTGATGATCTCCTGAAAAGGATCAAGAGAAATATGAAGTCTTGGAAAAAAAATAGATTACATGCAGAGAAAAGAAGACAATTCTCTGACATCATTGCGAATGAACACTACACAGAATGGAGCACAGAACTATAACGCAGACAATCCATGGTTCCCACAGCCAGTTCAGATGGCTTACAAGCAGCAGGACAGCAAGGCTGGTGGCTGGGCCTGAGGTAGGGCCAATCCTGGATAGATACAAGATCTGAGGAATGGGATAATATGGTCTAAGTGTCACAGAGGTCACACACTGAATTTTTTTCCACTAATTAACATGCTTTTAAGCATCCCATGAAACACGATAACTTGCATTCCACATATTCTTAGCTTATTTTGAATTCAATAAATATCCTAGCTTAGATCTTAATTGATATTAAGTACCCGTTATTCCATGGAAATTTGTCTTTATATCCAAATATCTTGTTCTTCCATTAAATCATATGCCTATTCATATTAACTGGATACACTGCTAAGGGTTTGAGAAAAATAAATATGAAACAAGTGAATCTCATGTACTTACAGTATTAATTCTATGTCTTATACTCAGAACACGTGTTCCTCTTTGCTTAACAGAAGTACTGCAATCACAGGTTCTGATTTAATTACAAAATAATATTTAACCATTTTTAAACTTGGTATACTATTTCCTCAAAGCTTGAAACAACATTAGGAAATTATAACTATTGTGACTAGGCTGGAAAATTATAATGAGAAAAGGGATTTTTCCAGGGGATGTCACAAGAGCTTACCAAACTCCAGTAGCCAGAAGGTCTTTTTTGCAGGCTACATGATGGCTAACTGTTCCAAAAAGATGGACATGAATTCCTGCAAGGCACTTACAGCTACTGTTTTATACTTAAGTCTTATGAATGAAGGAAGGTATCACTGAAACCAACTGTGCCATGAAGAAATGGAAGATAGATATTTCTGCCTGTGGTGTTTGTGCTCAAAACAGCTCAAACACTGAAATTACTGTTTTTACAGGTAAAAATTGCAGGCCACATTTGATCAAGTAGTGCTTTAATTCAGCCTGTCACTTGCTCAGTCTTTTTTACAGTACTACCTTTATTATTAACCGCGAATTCATTTATTTCTTAGGTTTATTCTATTAGAATATATATATTTAGATAATATATATGAATACATGAATATATATATATTTCTATATATAATGTGTCCTGACAATTTTACACAGAATTTAAAGCGTCTAAGAGGAATAATAAAATATTTTCAGGTCACTAATAATGATTTCTTTTCTTATTGTCTTTTTTTTTCTTCCAGAAATAAATAAACTGTCCTACTTAAAACAGACTTTGATAAACACATATCAAAAGAAGCACAGTAAAGACCATTTACAAAACTTGAAATAGATGATGATGTAGATCACAGGCTTCTGTTTAATTGCATCTGTATCTACTATTTGTAACATTAGTGGAAATGTGGAAAAATTAACTCTGAAATGTTAGATTTCACAGGAACAGAAACCCCTCTGATATACTACTCAGCTGCTTAGACCCTAGACATTTTCAAGACAGTGGTGCATGAGCTATGGGGATAATACGAAATACGAAAGGAATCCTTTCCCCCTCTTTCCATAAATCATATTTTCACAGGTCAGAAGAAATTTTAAATAAATAAAGTAGGAAAGAAATGGTGGCAAACTTTTCTTCAGATGGCACATTGCCTGGGAAGAACTGGGAAGTACATAACATTTTAATGCAGAGATTAAGACTTTAAAGGATGTTTGCATTCATTTCTTTCCCGACTCAACCGCTAGTTTGCTCAGAACCAGCAGCTTGTGTCTAGGAGAAATGAAAAAGTCCTTTTAGAAGCATTGTTCTTCACATTTGATGAATGAGCAGAAGAACCATCGCCCAATGGATCTTCTCTTATTTTCTGATTATTGTTTGAAAAACATCTGATTGGAAGTCCTAATACTTCCTGGAGCACAGAAGCTCCCAGGCTGCACAAAATGGGGGCTCAGACCGTCCTCATCTATGAAAAGCATGCCTGTAAGTGCCTACAGGGTAGGACTGAGAATGGAACACTTGACTTTTGCTTGGGGATCCTGCTGCTTAAACACAACTTAGAAATCAGTATGCTGGTACAAAATACAATTATTATTTTATGTGCTATTTAGTGAATGTATTTTTGTGGTTGTTGTTGGGGTTTTGTTTTGTTTTGCTAAGGTTCAGTCTTGCATTGTTTGTGCAAATTTCTGTCCTCTTTACTTGCGTGGCAGATTAGAGTGGCCAGGAAAATGGAACTATTGCAAATCATTGAGGCAGTATGGGAAAACATTATTAAATCAATTATGTCTATAATATTTAAATGGTGATAATGATAATGATGCGATAGCTTACAATAGACTATTTCCTTATTAGCAGAATTTAGCTGTACATTCCAAAGGAAAAGTTTGGGTTTTTTTTTTCTTTTAATAAAAGAACAATATTTCTATTTATTAAATTACATTTAAATTTAAGTATTTAGAGATAATACCCAGTAACTATGTTCTACTAAATTGTTGCCAGTAACAGTTTCCATATATGAATACTATTGTTTGTTTTCACACGTGCTTAAAATATACTGAAGAGATGTTATTCATACTTAGCTTTGACATAATCTTTTTCTGATTAAATATCTTTGGAGTTTTACCTTCAATGATTCACATATGGTATACTCAGTGACTAAATTCTGCTCAGTGCGTTGCTAATCACCGTCATACAATCTGTTTACTTTATCGTTTTCAATTTGCTAAAAATCTAATTGGAGAATTTGTGATAGTATTATGTTACTGAGATGACAATTTTAATTAAGAAGTTTTTTTCTAAGGCTTTGCAGTTCTAGTTCCTGACATGAGGATAGTTTTTTACTTCCGAAAAGAAATTTGAATCCTGTTATACCTGTTGAACAATGAGAAGATAATTTAGTCCTTTAAGGCATGTTTTGACAAAGCACCTCTTGTAGAAGAAATATACCTTGTGAAATGGCACAGAGCAAAGCCAGAGGAGCTTGGCTCCCCATATATGTTTCATGTCTGTATTATATTTTATAGACAGAAACAAATCCAGAAATATTACTAATTGTGAGGATATGTGGACTGGTTCTTTCAAAATTTAAAAGAAACTGTGAAAAGACACTGAAAAGGAATTCAAGTCAGACAAAAGAGAAATAACTTCTTTATTATTAAGTGAAATGTTAATGAAGAAAAATTACAGTAAAATAGTTTGCTTTTAATTTACATTCTGTTAATTTTTTTTGACTTGTGCTTGTTTCACATAAGAAGTATCAAGTGAGTAATAGGAAGCCACACTCTATATAAAAGGAGAAAGAGGTTTTTACTTGTAATGAATTCATCCAATGCATTCAAAATACTTTTACTCAGAAATTCAGGCAATAATAAAAGCAGAAATGATGTTATAGTTACAGAGTACCATAATCTGGTGATTTTGTCTGAAACTTTCACGTTGTGATTGGTTCAATTGCTCCTTCTTTGCGTGTTGGGATGTAAATTGAGCCAAGTTTTGCTACTGTTGCCTTTTTTTTTTTTTTTTGCTACATGTTTCATGGGTATCCCAGACCACGGACAACTGTGAATCATTAATGTGAATCATTCACATGGGAATACAATGAAGAATGGATTGGCTCAGTTTTAAAAAAAAGAATTGGAGTCCTTTATGTTATTTACAGAATAAAACAACTTAGTAGCTTTCAACAGTTTCTCCCTTGCTGAGCTGGAGAATTAAGGTCTGGGGCAGAGGAATATACATCTCTTCAGAACATGGAATCACTCAGAGTGATCAAGACTGTGGTGGGGATCTTCCCACACACTGAAGAATTTCAAGTGGATCTGGGTAGAGCTTTTCAAAACTGTGAAACACAAAGACCTTTAATTCCTACAAAATATTCCCATAGAAGTTTCTGGGCTATGAATTTTCAGCAGGGTCAAGCGTGGGACAGATATACATCAGATACAGAGGTATAAACACATCTTTCATAAGTTTTCATTATATTGACTTACAGTTTGGCTTTGATGTAGACTGACTTCCACTTCAGGCCTGTGAAACAAATAATACTCAAATCTACGCAGAAGGAGCTCCAGTGGCTCCAGTCCCTTTCTTTCAGCATTTCCAGTCCCTTTCTTTCCCAACTTCCCTAAACTGCTGAAAGTACTTTTTTTTTTTTTTTTTTTGAGGGAACCTTCTGATTTGTCACCTTTTTATTCAGAAGTAGGAGTTTGAAGGCTGCAGAAATACTGCAATGAAAAATGTTCAAAACTTGTAATAGTTATTATGTACTGGTTGATATGGAGGTTGAAGTGAAAACAGTCTGGTTCTCACCAATAGAAAAGGCTGACAAGACTTACATAGTACCCTTAAGCCATTAAGTAAACAAACATTGCATGGGTAGCTTTAGAGGCACAACTCTCCCACTGTTATAGTTGTAGTGCCACAAGGTCACTAAGATTTCAAAGTTTCACTCATAGCAAAAGGTATCTCTATTCTACTATACTTGTATAGTATCTCTATTCTACTATACTTGTATAGTAGAAAGCAGAAGTAATGATATATATCTAATTAAGAAGTGTTTGATAGCAGAAATGGGGTAACTGGGGTACTTTGATAAGAAATAGACCTTAAATAGTTTTTTGCATAGACTCTTTCATTCTGCTTCAGAAGTTATAAAAATATTAATATAAAAAATCATAATTATAATCCAAAATATTATGCGCATAGAAATATGGTAGACTTCAGAAATTCCACAACAGTGAGGAAAAAGCAATTTGCGGCAAGGCTGGAGCCCTCAAGCCTCATCCAGAGGGAATAGATTTTGCATGTTCTGGACTGTGGTATCCGCTTTAAGGTGATAACACAACAGAGGTTTGAAGAATCCTGAGCCACTGATTCCATTACTGCTGTCAGTTGTGTTAGGTGTAAGTAGTTTATGCCAGAGTCATGTTTTTTCCAGTTTTGCATTGGAGAATTTTGTTCGCGGAACTATCAGGGTAGTTCATATCAACTTCCACGGATCACATAAATTATATTAAAATGAGCAATGTGTATGACAATTTTCAGATGAAGACTACAGATAAGAAAATTTCATTCTTTCCAGGGCGACCACTGGGATAATATACAACTCTTTTTAAAAAGGAAATTCTTTGGTAAGATTATAATATTGCTGAAAATACTTAAGTACATTGTGGATGACCCATACAATCTTCTACTGCTGCAGAAAGCCTGGTATACAACCTTCTCAGAACAGCACTAAGAAAACTCAACCGTTACTAAGAAAATAACACTAAATTAATACTGGCAAAGAACGTTAATTACAAGTTATTTTGCAAACAGTGGAAGATCAAAGTCGTGAATATTAAAAGATCAATTCAGGTAAATGCAATTCTTGATTCTATAACTCTTCTGGCCTACTTACCAAGCAAGAATTCTGTATTACAAACCTAAGTCAACAGGCAATTCCTGGGTAAAGTAAGAGTGACATTTAGAATAACAAGCTGTGTGTGTAGGTGCTGAGTGTTAAACAACTGAGTGGGTGTCTCAGTAATTAATCCTGTCCCTGAGTCAAGGTACCTGACACCTCTCCTGAAGACAGGTGCCTGAGACTTAAAGAAATACACTTCTATGAAGAGCTTTATGATCAGAGCATTTTGCCTAGAAATACAGAAATCTTGGTTTAATATTTCCTTATTGACTCAAGGAATTCGAACCCACACCACTTATTAAAAATACTTCCAGCAATTATTATGGGTCTGAGACACAACATGATATTGTAACCTAGCAGTCTGGACACTAGACTAAAAAAGCAAATGATCTGGATGTATCAATGACTGACTGCTTAAAGGACTGAAAACCTGTTCAGGGAGGAAGACCTCTTCAGAAACTAAAGGCACTACATTGCTCCAGCTTATGTGTTTTTTCCCATCATTTCCTATTCCTTTTCTAGTCATATTCACATGAAACAAAAAAACCCCACAACTTTGAAACTGGCAAAGGAAGTGATAATGTTAGAATTTCACAGCTCTTTATAGTGAAGAAAGGCTCATGTTTTAAAAGATGTAGTTACTTGCTGAGATGAACTTGGAAGCTGAATATGTAATAGATACGTTCTGACAATGTCTCTCAAGTTGAGTTCCTCAGAGAATATATGTAGGAAATGACATAATTTTGAATCCTAATCTAGCTGCATAAGCAAGGTGTGAGCCAAGCATTGTGAACTACTCAGCTATGTCAAGTGTAGGCATCTCTGGAATTTAGTTCTAAAATGTGAGTCAGCTTGGTATTTCGTATGCCATCACAGTGACTATTTTTCTGAGTGCGGTTTGGACTTGATTTTCAAACTACATTGCAGCCTGGATACCTCCGTCCTTCGATGCTTTTGACCCCTTGTAGGATTTTTTCAGAGACAACACTGCACAGGGTTGAGGGTAAGTTTATGTTGTAAAATAAGAGTAAACATTGAAGTGGATTCAGTTTTGTAGGCTTTACAAGACAAATTTTCTCTTTGGATTTTAAGGTACCTGGATAGCAGGAAGTTTCTCCTTTTAATTCAGATTAAAAGTTTACTGTGCTTTTGTATACACAGCAGGAAGATACTGTAGGCAGAACAAAAAAGGCATTGTTCCTAGGCTATTTTTCATTGTTTTGTTAGAGCATGTTTCAAGATAATTTTCTTCCTTTCAATTACAAATCCGGCATGTTTCAGAGATATGGAATGTACAATAATTATAATGATCAATTAGTGGAGTATTTGAATGTGTGCCTAAAATGTATGGGTAATTGGTATAAAATGTGCAAATATTTGACTAAATGCCCTGAGACACTTTTCTTTGCATCTTAAAGACAAAATTATGCTACCAAGACTTCATGCAAATGACACCTGGTGTGATATGCTTTGCTGATATCTATTACATACAGTTACATTTACATAATTTACTAAGTTTCCTCAAAGTAACTGCTTTCCAAACTTTAGCAATACAAACTAACATAAGAACCCAAATTTGTACTGCACCTGTCAACCTATTGCTCAATTTATTTATGCAGATGATCTATATTATGTTCTTAGAGATGTGAGAACACCATGTTTGTGAGGGGATTATCAAACAAACCATCTGGCCCTGGTTGACCTTTAGTTTTTCCACTAGTCATCATATGCTCATTTAGCTTAATTTTTACCTACTTTGCAAAATCTATGTTTTGAGATTACTCAGTTTATCACATTTAGCAATTATTCCATTTGAGAGTTAATTGACTATTCTGAATAATGTTGTTGTCTGGGTCCTGTCTTTGTAATCTGCCCTTAGGAGAAGGACATAGAAGAGAAGACAGACTTAAGGAATTCCCTAAAACCAGAGAGAAGGGTGAAAAAACTTTAGGTGTATAATTTTCTGATTCTGAATCTTTCCAAGAAGACATGTCTAGAATTATTTATTTCAGTACTTTCCAAACCCTTTAAGTTTTATGAGAATGGCTGGATAATTCCTGCAACATAACTCTGTAAAGTTCTGTTTTCTTTATGTAAATATCGTCTTAACTGTGTTCCCTCCAAAAATGAAGATTCCTGAGGGAGAATTTCACTGAGGAACACTGTAATAATTGCACAGAACGTGTCTTGTGTTTTCTGAAGCTGTGCTGAGGTTTTATGAGAATTTATGAGTCACATTTTTTCTTAAATTACTCTTATTTCTAATCCTAGAACGGTAAAATGAAATCACATTTTCCCAAATAATCCAAGAAATATTAACTCTTTATTTGTTCCTTTTTGCATGGTGGATTTTTTATATGGGACTGATAGCCAGCTCTCTACTTTCCCATTCTTCCTGACCATATTGTACACAGTTCACTACCTATCCTTGTTTCCCCAGGGCATTCTGATGTTTGTAAGTGAAAAGGAGAAAGGTTTTGTGCTAATGTGCACACAGCATAACTATTCAGGAGACTGTAGCACAGTCTCATTCGAACTTGCCATCTAACAGAATAATTCTATCAGGTTAAAAGAAGTAGTCTGTGATCTATCAAAGTGTACATGATTCAGCCTGCTCTGAAAGCTGATTCTTGCAAGGCCTTGCTATTGAATCCTATGATGGTATAGTGACAAATTACTATTCTGTCATGAGGACACCTATCTCTATGAGATGATAGAAAAACCTGTGAATAAAAAACCCAATAAATGTCACTCGAGTTGTGATTAGATAAGACCACATCTAAGCAAACACTGAAAATGGTACATAGATTACTGGTTATTTGTCTGCCTTGAGGCCTATTTCAGTCCACAGAAAGCAATAAGCATATAGTCAAAGTGAAGAGGAAAACACAAGAGGTTCAATATCATGGTAAAAGGAGACAATCGAGTAAAGAAGCAGATATATAAAAATTAAGTGATCAGATTACATTCAGTGGGGGATAGAAGTTTTTAAGGGTAGGATGGAAGTGATAGCAGCCAGCAGCAGAGACAGAAAGGTGGTGAAAGTGAATGGATGAAATAGGATTAAGAGAGATATAAATAAATTAAATCCACTGAAACCTTACCTCGCTTCTGCCATGTAATTATATAGTTATTTTACTTATCACAAAGCTCAGAAAATTGCAGCCATTTTCAACAGGGCATACTTGTTTGAAAAAAACCCAAACCAAAAATGTGCCACAGACACGTGTACAAAGGGAATATATTTTTGCAGTTCTCTTGACCTTCCTTAAAGAATTTCCTTTTCTACTAAGAGCCTCCCTGTGTCAATTAGAGGAAACAGCCGTTCTGGAAAACACATCAGTTTGTGCTGCTCAAACACATTTTATAGCATTAAAATTCCCTGAAGAAAACTGACTCAACCAAGGGGCCTTTTGCTGGCTTATGGCAGAGGCATTTTTTTTTTTGGCAAATCAGCTATGGAGACTCTATCCATCAAATGGGTAATATTTATAAATATATTTATATTTATATATAAATAAATGTATAAATATATTCTATCTTTATGATATGTAGTTGTAGTAGAAACTAATAGTAGATTCTAGTATTGAGGTTAATCTCAACCTCAAGTGGGGTAACAATTATATATATTCTGTATTTGTGATCTAGTAGTTCATCTCAAATAATTGTACATGGTTAAATGAGTATGTAGTCAAAGCCAGTGTCATGTTACAAGCCATTGGAGAGAGACTGGTGCCTCCAAAGCACAGTTCATTTGCTCATTCCCACAAGGAAGGAATGAAGTCAACTATTTTTTAAATGCCTCGAGTTAGGTGAGAGGAATGTCACGAAGTGCCCCAGAAACACTAAGTAATGTAACTTGGTTATCTACTGTTATCAGTAGAATTATTTATTAACACAGATTCTTGGTGATTTAATTTCAGGATACAGACTCACCTTTATATTTATGGCCTTTGCTCTTTAAGAATTATAAATTTGCTGTGGAAGGTCCTGGAGAAGCTAAATGCCATCCTAGCTGCATGAAAATAGGCTAAGTTAGGAGAAAAAGGAGTAAATTAATTGTAAATTCTGCTTGTGATGTCTGTCTTTTATTAATAACAGGTGTGAATTGATGCAGCTGTGGAGGAAAATGTTTACCTTAAAGTCAGCCCCAGAGTCCTCCACAGCCTGGGAAATGCAGCCTCAGGAGTTGCCTACTGATCACTAGAAGCACTTAATCTGATTTGTGCTATCAAACATCTTTGCAGAGGTCTGTGGCCAATAAGTTCACTTTCTTATCACATTTTTATGAGTCAGGCACCATCATAGGCATGGAGAGGGATGCATTGGCCAGACAAGAGAAAAGCATGGTGGCAAGGATTTCAGTAAGTTATCACACATTTTGTCAAGCCAAGCTCTAGTGGCCTTTTCTATTATTGCTTATTTCATCCTTCCTAAAACTTTTATTTTTACCACACCCACTACCACTGAGTACCATTTGTGGTACTCAGTTAACCAGGAAATATCATGAATAAATATGATATCTGAGAAAGTAAGTTGCAATAGTCTTTAAAAAAAATGTAAAAATTGCGTAAATCATAGAAGATTTGATATTTCTTCAAAGTATAACAATGTTTTGATCTGAAGCTCAAATAATTTATTAGTATGTCACCAGGCTTTTAAGAAGGCCTTAAAAACTTTCTAGTGCTATGATAACGGGTTTAGTTTTCCCCTGAAAAGACAGTGGGAGATGCAAATTTTCTATTGGATCAGTTAGGGTCATTGCTTTGGAATTTAAATCCAGCTTGCTATTGGATATATTGTATTTTATTTGCTTATTATAGAAAAAAGATAGTTAAACCATCCAAAGAAAAGCCTGGATTGCTATTCCAATCCATGTTACATCCTTCTAATAAAACAACTTCAGAGTTTTATCTATTTGACTGGAAGAAAAAAAAACTACTAAGCCAAAGATTTTAAGTCTGAATTAAGGAGATCAATATTACTCAGGAACATTGATTTGTTATGAGGAATAGGTAGTAAAAGATTACATTCTAAACTCATATTTTGTGAATTAAGAGGACAAAATACAGCAGATATTGATCTCTGCACAGAGGTAAACAGTAGTTGCAAATACAAATTGCTATTTCACAACACCATTCATGCAATGTGTCCCCAGGAGCTTTACTTGTTATCAACAAAAACCCAACAAAACTGCTACTGAGCTAGATAAGCCTTAGAAAACAGATGTCTTTTAAGTAGTATAAAAGTCAGGAAACCAGTTGCTTGGGCACAGCCAAGAGCTGAGGCAGGATTTGAGAAAGGGAAAAGCATCTGTCTTTAAGTCAGTCTTATCTGAGATTGGCAAAGGTCGGGTAATGGCTTGCTGCCAATAAACCTACTCCACTGAGATGGGGAATGGGACAGATGGAACCAATCTCTCAGATTCTCCCATACTTCTCCAGACTGCTACCAGGTAACATCTCTCTATGCTTCTTAAACAATTAGAATCATTAGGATAAGGGTTGAAGACTCCCACCGTAAAATAAAGGTGGGAGGAAACAGAAACATCCATTTGAGGCCCAGGCATGGAGCAAAACAAATTCCTTGACAAGCTATACCAGATCCCAAAACTCTACTGCATCCTCTTGGAATTGCCTGGCAATATGTTGTTTGTACTAGAAAAGAGTTTTAACACCCCTGCTCCCAGGCTGCTGCTGTTTAAGTATTCTGTTGCAAGCTTGTATGGGTTTGTGTAATCTATCAAGCCAAGAAGGAAAGTGCATAGGTACATAAAGGATTCTGTTTGACAGAATGGAGGACTTCCTGCATCAAATGAAATAGTACTATGCCTGTGTGAAAATGCATCACATCTCTGGGAATCACTATTGGCTATCTTTTCATTATTCTGGCTGGTCACAGAGTGAGTGGAAATCTGTCCTACCCTGTTCCTTACCTTACACCTGTCACTTTTCTCTTTGCCTTCTCTGTTCACTTCCCTTTGCTCACATTTCTTTCCACTTGTTATTTTCTCTTAAGTAAACCTCAGTTCTTACACACGAATGCATACATGTGTATGCACCCTGTATGAACCAAACTGAAACAAAAAGTGTGATGGTTGGTCTAGTCGTATGTCATACTTTCTTTTTTCATGTTTATCTTACCAGTCACATGAAAACTATTGAGGGACTGTCTGTGATGATGTTTTTACACTTTGGTGAGCATCACTATTCAGTTTGTCCCTGAAACTGTATATTACATTTATTATAGTATCTAATGGTGTAATTAATAATTCTGAGCTTTGAAAAGTACAAGAGTTGCATAAAAAATGCAAAGTATGAAAAATTAAAGATATAAGGCTGTAGTATTTAAAAATAATAAACCAATAAAGAACTATCTGGAATATAGAAAAGCAAATGATTTTTCAGGAAGGAAGATATTTTCAGGCAGTTACAGCAAATAATTTATTTGTCAAAGCACACATTTAAGTAAAATGTATGCATGTGAAACACTGTATAGAAACCAAGCATTTTCAAAATGCTTTTTTTATTAAGAGAAGCAACTAAACAGTATTCAAATGTCACTGTCAGAAATAATACCTGTTATTAAGGATGCTTCAGGAAAATAAAAATCCAGTTGAATATCATTGTTAGCAAAAATATGTATCTTGCATACAAACTTTCCTAAATGCAGTGGAGAACTATGATGTTTACAAAGCACTGCAGTAAGTGTGAACATTGTGTGCCTTAATGTCTTCATCCATTGAACTTTCAAATGGAGTAGAGAAGTCCTTTTTCTGTATACCTTTCAAGTATAAAATGAAAGAATTTGCAATCTGTTCAAGACTTTTGAGGTGACTGAGTTTGAGCAGTGACAGGAATCTTGGTCTCCTGACTTATTGATGAGTGCCCTGTCAGCTCTACAAATAACCCATCATTTAGTCTGCAGGTATAAGTATCCTTTGCAATCTTACTTATCCAGAGCAAACATTTGTTGATGAATGATGCACGTTTGTCTTTCATAAGATGCAGAAGCTTTCTGTTAGTAGTTCGCTTATGAGGGACCTGAGATGCCTGTGCGGGCACCTGAGACCATTGTTTTTTCCTGAACAGAGGACAGTTTGGCATATGGGGGTGACATGTCTTGAACATAATACAGGCAGGGAATAAGGTTATACCAAATTGTAACCTTCCACTTGTTTTGTGAATATGATTTCTGCTGTTATCTCTTTGGTAATTCATTTAGCTGAGAAAACCCAGTGTGAAAGTAGATCTCTGTGTGGTGAAAACCAGCAACTTCTTGAGACTGACGGTATGATCCGGTAGAAGGCAGGGCAGCCCTGGAAAGCTAAGACGTTAAAGTTTTCTTTACTGAACAGCCATTTTTCTGCAGAAGAATGTCCTGTATTTGCTACCTATGAGGTTGCTGACGTCCACTTCCCTGACACAGTTCTCTCTCTAGGTCACTGCTTTGAATGCCCTCTTTAGAGAGGAATTAGCTTGGAGATTGGGCGGGTGGAAACTGGTAGTCTAGACACTTGGCTAGAAAAAAACTTTGACATGCTAACCCCAGGTGACAAAAAACCCTTCACCTGATTTTGAGACTGGCTATAGTTAAACGATGGATTATTTGATTATCTAATATTTTTATATTATATGCAAATGTTTGCTCAAAACTCTAGGAAATCTTCATAGGAACAAGTAAGATTTATAAGGTGCATGTCAAGGATTATAAAAAATATCACTGCTTTCTTTGAAAGTGTCTCAATCTTAGTGTAGCAGAGGTGATGCTGATGGGAGAAGTGGTGTTATCCAATAGCCAGATGAGGTAGCTGTTAATAGGGATGTGGTGAAGAGGAAATAGAGGGAAGGCAAAAATTGAACCAGACAAAAAAGAATAATTTGAACATATAGAAAATTTATTTTTCAAATAAAGAATAAAAGAAAGAGAAAGAACAGGATTAAAAGCAGAAGTGGAACAGATGAAATAGGAGCAAAGAAAGCCTTTGAGGCTAGAACACTACTTTGCAGTACACTAGAATTGCAAAATAATGTTTCAAACTGGCATTAATTTTGATAAAGTATTAGGGTATTTGTGAGGTAGGTTTCCAAAACTGATTGATAACATGTATTTTATGAGTCTGTGCCACTCAACAGCAGCATGTTACATGCTATGGAGATTCATACACATTTCTAGGATAGCGATCACTTCCCACATGTCGGAGATTCTGAATCAGCTATGCTAAGTATAGAACTAAAGGAAAAAAACCTACTAGCAGAAAAAATTTGGTATAAGAAAAAAGTCTACTGTCATAAAAAATGAACTATTCTGAGAAAATATATCACAGAGAGGTAAATTTTCTTCCATCTTTCCTGTTCTTAGGCTTAACTAATATTACTACTTAGGAATCTTGAGCTGTTTAATTCCTGATACCATTCAGAAGTAATATGAGTAAAAATTTCTTTTTCTTGAAGGGAAATTTCATACCCATGTTGTTGTCCCTATGAATCCACTCAAAAATAAATGCGAATACAAAATTTTTGTCTGATTGGCTGTGGTTTTGGATGCAGAATATCAAAGCCTCCAAGACTTTGGGATAAAAGGGCTATAGAGAAGATCAACAGTAAATCTGTTTGGATGTGGTGTTTATCCAGGTTTCCAAGTGGATGTTCAGCAGGAGCAAGAACTAAGACACGTGTCCAGAATTGGAGTCAGAACTGGAAACAGTGCAGGGAGGAAGATCAAGCCATAAGAAGAAAAGAGGGCTCTGGAGAGAAGGTAAACCTGTTGGTGATTTGCAGTAGGTTGCAATGCACAGCTAGTGGCCGTACAGCCTTAAGGGTGTTGTGGCCGTACAGCCTTAAGGTTGTTGTGGCCATACAGCCTTAAGGGTGTTGTGTACACCATAGCTGCCACAGTGGGAGCTTGGATAACTGTTTCAAAGAGTTGTGCCTGTGAATTGTTTCTGTTGAGTTGTGATAAATCATCACACAGCGGTGTTTGCCAAATGTCACCTCCAGTTTATTTAATTGTAAATACGTAATAGGTCACTGGAGGCAGGCAGTAAAAGACAACCAAATAGAAAATTAGAGTCAGCATTTCTTTGTATCTTGTTCACTGATAAATCTGCATAACTGCTTAACCTAGTGAGAACCTCACTTAATGCTTATTTCAATCTTGTATCTTTTTGCAGGAAAGTATTCTGTATTAAAGTTGTTGATCAATTATTGACCTAGGAGACACATTTTAGGCCTTGATTTTTCCAGCTGTAGGTGATTATTTAGTTTAATTTTTAGAAATAGGAGCTTAAAGAGAGAAGCAGATATCAAAAGTCTTGAATTCCAAGGCTATTCTATCATTTTTCAACAAAAAAAATGAGAAATCTCCCCTTTTGGAAAACCTGCAGTACGATTTTATTTTTAGACAAAGAAAAAAAAAGTAATCAAAATTTGTGCATAAAATTAAGTTGTATGTAACTTTAAATGAAAATAAAAGAAGAAAGTATTCCTAGTGTAAAACGTATGCAATTCCTTCATTACTGATACAGATATACATTTCTTTGCCAGAAGGTAGAAGTTTTTTTTGAGAAGATGTGTTTAGGCACTGAGTCTTTGCTTTGAAGGGACCTTCTGAGATCTGAAGAAGCAGTTTTACATCAGCTGTGGTATTATCTTTGCTGTGAAATGCAGTGATAGTGCAATTTTAATTGGCCTTTGAAAATGGTAGTTTTCAAATGGTAATCTACAAGAGGGCTTAAAATCCTTAAAAAAATGAGGGCTGATGTTTTAATTATAATGACATCTTGCTTGAAGAATTGATACAAGCTAAGTATTTGTCTAATTAATGTGATTAAGTAATCAGAAAATGACCCCTCTTACAGTTTGCATTTTGTGAGGGAATCATGCATACTTTAAGAGCCAGTGAAGGTGGGTGCATAGAAGCAAACAATAAGAAAAATCTTTCTTTTCGTTGCTAATATTCATCAGCCCATTCTATGATATGAAGAACTTCAACAGCAATAGTTAACAAATAGAAACTTTTCCTTGTAATTGCTTCTAGTTCCAATATGAACTGTGTGTAATTAAGTTCTGCAAGCTCTAAAGAGGGGAAAGAATTTTTAGAGATCTGGACAAGATAAACCAGAAGTATTGTCTTTCTTTTCTCAGTGGAACTATAAAGTCTCAGAGATGTTTCCTAAATGTATAAAAAATACACAGTTTATAAAAATAAGTCACTCCTTAGACATACAATATTACTGAGTTGCAATAATCAAATTATCTAAAACTGAAAAAAAATCGTTTCATCATAATGAATGAGTGTTGAATAAAATCGTGTATATTTTTCAGAGCTAAAAAGGATTCATGACCTCATATTGCAGCTGAAAAAAATTAAAATAGAAAAAAAAAAGATGCTCAGTGAAACTCCAACACAGGGCAGTTTTCACCACACTGATAGCTTTAGTGCCTGTTAACAGGTAAAAAACCAACCTTTTTTAGTGCAAGAAACAAAAACTATTCCATCTGTAAAAAAATGGGAGATTTTAGAAATTAAATGTCAATTTTATTTAATTCAAATAGCTATTAGAAGGATTCATCTGTATATATACAAAGCACAATCTCCTCATGACTAAAACCTCTTAAGACATATTATTGGATAGAATTGAGTTCAAAGGGACTTCTCTTAAATACAAAGTAGGTTGATAATATATACAAAAATCCCTCTATAAACACAAACATAGTGGATGTTAGACAAGACAGGAGTTTTCCTAAAAGCATTGCCATCTGTAGTATTTAGCCAGGATAACACCACAAGAAAAAGCTTTTTTTTTTTTTTTCAGAGCTTCTGTCCTTTATTGTGCTTTGTTTTTTTGAATATTTTTGGCATTCTCGTTAGCATTTCAAGTGATAAACCTAAATCCAAGCTTCTACCTCTTTTTAAGTTATAAAAAAGATCTTACTTGTTTTAGTTGCCTGCTATTCATTTTCTGTGAAAGTTGGCAACTTTAAAGTTATTGATTTAAATAGCATCATTTAAAGGCAGTGCAATTTGCAAACATTTCCAATAGCTAAGTTAGAACTTGGAAAGAATGTTGCAAGCTATAATGAAAATCCAGTTTCTCTCACTTCTTATCATGCTGTCACAGTCTGCATTCTTGATGCAGACTGAAAATCATTATGCAGGTATTATGAGGCAGCCACTATCTTGCCAGGAAGTATAGTGCCATCATTTTAACTGCAAAGCTTTTATACTGAACAATAGTTACTTTTTTTCACGAAGGATTTACAAACATTCCCAACCGCATATTAGACCAAGGTATAACCCTAACACACACTTTCCAAATAAAAGCAAAATAAAAGGCAGGCTGAGCAACAGCTAAAAGTACCTGTCTCATGCAAAGAGAAAAAAACCATTAACACTTGCATGCTGGAAGGTGCTGGGGCACCTCATTTTCTGCTTTTTTTAGTTCAGTGGTAGACAATGGCATACTGAGCTGAAACCTTAGAAAGAGGTCTGTTTTAGGCTAGTGCTTATTCCTATTTGATGAAAGACAGAGAAGCAACAGGACCAAGTCTCATTAGGGTGTGGTCAGAGTTGAAATTCTTTACAGACCACCAGCTTCGTTAGTAAGCCCTTGCAGAAGCAGATAGCCCCATTCACAATCAAAAAATGTGTAATTCATATCATCTGGCAAATAGCACAAAACCTGAAATGAACACCCTTTCCTATTTCTATACAGTTTCTTTTCATTGTTATTTGCCCAGACTGGGTATTTTAAAACTAATGCACTAGACCTGCTGACTCTCATGTTACATAGTTACTCAACTCCAGTGATTTAAAAGAAATATTTTTAGGCATATCTTTGCTGTAGAATCAACCAGGCAACTCAACACATGGTTAACCCCAAGGAAGAATGGAAATACTGGAAGTTACGCTTGAGTCACCCTCTCCTGATGTGAGTGACACTGGCTCTATAGTTTACTGGGACTTTTGGGGTCATATTCTTTCTTCTGTATCTTTGAGGTCATTTTTTTTTTTTCAGTATCTTTCAGACTGTACCTTTTTCTTTGTTGTGTGCAACACAAATCTGAACCTTGCTGGAGAATGTGACCCACCTTTGAGGGCAGAGAGGAGGGATTTTTGGGAAGGGAGTAAATGACAGTGAACATATTAGTATTTTACTCAACATACTGCTTCTGTAGAGGCCAATGACAGCGAAAATGCAGCCCATGCTCTCAGTCTGGTTAGGTCACCTGCATTCAAAAGAACGTTCTGTTTGAGCCCAGTGCTTTAGACAGGAGAAGCAGTATTTTCATCTATCACAAAATAGAAACAAAGTTTTCTGCAGATGTGTAGAAAAATATTCAGTAAATGCATTAAAAAATTAACTATTTTGGGTGAATAGTTACTTCTTTAGCAGAAAATTCAGTTAGGAAAACACACCTAACATTATTTTTCCCAAACAAATCAAGGAGTTTGAGTGCATACATCTAAACCAAGGCAGACGCTTGTTTCACTGGCTGCTTGGCTAACACTCATTTCTCATAGTCCTACATGTGTAGACGGTTGAGAATTGTTGTACAACCTTAGTAGCTGCTAAGTCCAAGATAAGTTCAATCTTTCATGTGGAACTTCATGCATCTCACTGAATCACAGCAGAGTTTTGTTTTTGAGCTGAACCTTGGTGGAAGGTTGGGGGAAAGCAAACTCAAGGTCAGAGATAGTATTGAGTCCTACTTGTTACCTTCCGAAGTAATTATACAAGGAGTCTCTCCCCTTTGTCAGGGTGGTTCTGGAATTCATTTCTCACAGAGTCTCACAGTGTTTGTTAGTAGTGCAGATCAGTTTTGCTAGCTAGGCAAAGTGAAAGCAGGTGTAATGACTGATAGTTCTGTGATTGGTCACTGTGCAGGTGTAATGACTGATAGTTCTGTGATTGGTCACAACATACAGTGAAACCCACCAAATATTTGCACCCTGTTCTAGAGTTACATGGGTCCCTGTCTGGTGCCTGAAAGATATGCATCATGCAAAATTCTTTGAAATATTACTTGACAAAGGGCTAACTGCATCTGACAGATCCTTTTTTTCCAAAAACTGGATAGTATCGTACTGTTTGGAAACTAGAACTGTAGCCTGGCAGCACCAGTGTGTTTGGAAGAGCAGCAGCATTATTTTTTCATAGAGAGAAAAGAATNCCCCCGCCCCCACCAGTGAGAGCACCCCAAAAAGAAAGAATTAAGTAATTATTACTTTATTTACTCTGCTCCTACTAAGCAGAGAAGAAATTAAAAGTGACTCTGTAATGCTCTCTATGAAGACTGAAACAGATAATGGTAGGTACTCTATCAGATAATTCCTCAACAAAAGGAATTCCTTAGTATAGCAATTCCTCAGATTGCAGGAACCTGTGAATCACAGAAAATGGATAGTAATTCTTCTGTTCACATATGTGAGAAAAGAAAGAGGATGGGAAACCTTAGTAGGCTGGAAGGGAGGACTTTGTGTTTCCCAAGATCAAGGTTTGCTAGAATTCAAATCCAATGTTGGTTGACAATACACATGTAAACCCACTCGAATGGAAGTTATTATTCAGTGTGCAGACTGACCCTATCTAGTGTACTTCATGAGCTCTTTCCTGCTCACAACTTCATTTTCATATTTTATTTCTTTAACCAAAAATTAAAACTGAAGGGCTGTGTGAGAACAACGTCAGATTCCAGAGAAACCAGCGAGTCTTTCTTCTTCACCTAAAATATGGAAAAAAAGCTTTTAAATTTGTTTAATAATACTAGGCCTTTTGCTTTCCTTTTTGCACACACTCTTTGTGGGAGGGACAAAAGCAAGGTAATCTTTGGGGTTTGGATCATCAGTGCCTGTCTTTGCCAAAAGACTGCTTGCAAAGCATCACGCGGCTTTCCTCTCCTTACTTTGCAGAGTAATGCAATCCATGTTGGCTATTCCACTGCTGGACAAACTCCCCTCTTGACCCCTCTGCTCACCAGCCTCCACCCTCAGATCCGTAAACTAACCGTATCTGTACTGAATGGCTGATTCAAGCCCTCACAGCAGGGGTGGAATGTGATTAACAACTCATGAAAGCAGATCATCAACCTGGTTTTACTAGAGGGGCAGATTTGTTGAATATTTATGGAGCATAACTTGAGCTGATTGTTCAGAAAATCCAGTATATAAGCCTCTAGAAGACTGTAAAAGGAAAATGGCTGTCTCAAACTGAGAAAGGTCCCTTGAAACAAAATATTTAGCAGTTTTCTTCTTAAAAAAAAATATAACTATGCTCCAGTTCCTACAGCTGCAAACAACATCAGAAATAGTTCAGGCAGACCACTATATAGAGTCAAATCACAGGCCACAAAAATTTCTTATGTTTTATATCCTGAGGGTAACAGCATAAACACAGTAATGCTTTGCAATTATGCAATGCCTTTGAGCTGAGGAGCCCAAAATATTTTACAAAAGTGGGTAAGAACTATGCTTTTGAAAGACTGACAAACAGCAGTGAGGAGTCTTCCATGTGGAGCTATGTGACAAACTGATTATTTTCTCTGGTTCTCTGGCTAAAATAAAAAAAAATAAAAGGAACAAAAATGTCCATTTGTGTCAATGGAAGACTAATTTTTTGTTTTCTTGGTAAAGATGAAGGTCACACAAATTCTTCTTTTCCATGTAAAATGAAACATTCTCTTATTTTGACAGTTGATGTATTTTTCTAATATATCTTCTATTCAAAATGTTTCAATAACAAATCAGTGATGTATTTTTTTGAAACAGGGACATGACTGACATTTTTATCTCATGTTCAGGTCTTGTGATTTAGATAAAAATTCATTTAATAGTTCTGTCCTTCTTATTTCTAATTAATGCGAGTCTGTTCCACTCTGCTCCCATTTATGTCATCAATACTTCTATATCCTGCATTTGCACCAGTAACTACTAGTCCAACTGTTGTAATGATTGATGTAACAATTCAATCTGAAGGCAGTGTCATGATGCCTGAAATACACTTAATTGTATTGCAAGCCAAGCCAAATAGGGGATGGATGGAGTTTCAAGGCAAGCAGTAAGTCCAGATACTAAGAAGTTGTGAAAAATGCTAATAGTAAAGGCTATCCATATTTAATGTAAAATAAAGTATCTGAAATAATCCTTGTCAATCTTCCAGAAGTCTAAGACAATTACATTAAACTGAAGAAAAGACAAAAAAAGAAAAAACCATGAAAAATTGGACTGAAATGTGTTTGATTAATATTTTGAAATTTTCAGGATTTTTTTTATAATACTAGCTGTGAGTAGATGGGAAACTGGAAAAAAGAAAATTAAAAAGAAAAAAGGGAAAATAAACTATTTGGTTCTCCAGGAAAGTATTACTGTTGGCCTAGAAAAGTCTCAAGCATGTAAGCATGACCATTCTTCTATTGTACTCTGGGAGTAAGGCGTGTGCCCAGCTCTGGCTTTAGCTTTCTCCACTTATGGAAACTTTAATGACAAGGGCCCTGGAAATGAGTCTGGCACCTGACATTTGTGAGCTGAAGTTCTTAATTTTAGTCAAGTCTCTCCTAATTCTAAATAAATTGACAATCTCTAGGAAATAACTTTTGATGGTTTATGCTCATATAAGGTATTTGACCGTATAGTGTTGTCCTCAAGTTATCCTCTCCGGACTTGAGGTTGGGAACAATAAAAGACATTAGTGTTAGGGAATCAATCACAGCTTTTACTAGGGTCTAGTGCCAGATGTAAGACATGAGGAGTTTATTCTGTACAGAAATTATAGCTAAGGACTTGACAGTGGTAAGTGTCAAACACAGTGAAGAGCTCAAAACATGAGGAAAGGAGAGACCCTTAACAAAGGAGCCATCTGAAACACGAAAAGCTTTCTACTTTGGTTGTCAGTAATATGTGAACTAACACATGTGCAGATGTAACTATACACACAGACACACACTCTATTTTTACCCTGATTAGATTTTCCTATGTGTACAGAGATCTCAAAAACATTTCTCCAAACTAAGCACCTTTTAGTGCACAGAGAGGAAACAGCAAAAAATACAGGCTGCGATACAAGGGATCAACTTCTCAGACATTCTTGCAAACAACTTTCTTACCATCTAAATGTCACAAAGTCAAGGCAAGTTTAATGTCTATGAACACACACTCAGTCACTGAATTCTGTCAGCTGTTCTTATTCTTCAGAGCCTGACGAAGTGAAGACAGAAGGTTTTCTATAGTATTTTTGACTTCCCTTGTCTAATCACATCTAAAAATGAATAGACAGAGAAAATAATTTTATTTTTAACTCTAAGAATCCCTTTAGTATTTGGGTTTGGGTCAGAAGTACTGCAAGGTTGTTTTCATTGTGCAGATTTTTTTTTCATTATGAATTTTTGATACAAGAGCAATCTGATTTTTCTTTTTCCTCAAGCTGATTGGTAAATCCCTTTTCTGAAAATTCATCTCTGTGAACCATACTGGAGAATTTATTATTTGTGACTACATGTATAAATATGAAAGATCAGAATATGTTTTGCTACTTATATTCATGTTTCAAAGAGTAGATCCATTCAAGATGCACTACCTCACTTTTCTTTTTTTCTAGGAAAGTATAATGTGCTTGTGGTTAAATATCCTCAGAAGATTCCTCCCCTTCTTCTTTTTTTATAGCTTTGTTTCATATTTCCCACAGCCATGAAAGACCACACAAATAAAATACTCCTGTAAAAATGAACAGCTCAGTATCACAGAAATTATCTTAGTTAATTTAAGCACAGAACAGTTGACAAACATGGTATTAATTTTTAATGTGAGATGCTCAATGTCTCTTTTTCTCTTGCCTTCAAGAAGAAAGAGAGATGATACTTTGTTTAAAAAATTTAAGAGGACATGCCAGTAAACTTGTATTGCTCTGTATGGAACCAAAGTTATTCTGTAAAGCAGGATCAAAAAAGTAGTTATTTGCCTTTCTACCAAATTCATACTGCTTGATGATTTATAAAGCAGAATAAATACTGTAAAAAAGTATATTTGTATTTTTTTAAAAGTACCAAAGCTGTGATCACATTCTTTTTTATATCCTGTTTCCAAAAATACTCCAGCAACATTTTTTTCCTGGAAGAAACATGTATAAAAATAGAAAAATGTTAGCATAACTATTTCAGAATGTGTGTGGAAAGAAAATTTTTGTTTCATTTTGCAAGCTTTTGTATATAAAAAACATTTCCCAGACTCATTAAAATACTTAGGCAGATGCTTAAGTCTCATTATTTTTGTAATTTATGCTAAAATACTCTCCTATGGAGTTGAGAAATAACTTGAAACTATGATATTACTCTAAAGTTTCATTAAATTATTGGAAATATTAATTCCATATCTGTAGATAAAACCAGAACACAGATGGTAGTGTAGTAAAACGGATAAAATAGGGAAACCAGGTGTCATGAAATTTTTGCCTTCCGCTCAAGATTAATTCTGAAAGTCTAAGTCTCACAATGGACTTGCAAGAAAGCCACAAATTAAGGTTTCTTAAATAGAAATTACTCAGTAGTTAAGTCTGAAAACCACAAATTGCGATATGTTCACAATTTTTGAGCAGGTAAAAAACCCCTATATAAATTATTTATGATAATTTCTTTCATCTAATAGCTAGAAAATTATCTACTTACAAGGAACTGGTTTTTTGTAAAAGGTATGTGAAATTAATTACCAGGTTTTTTTCTTTGGTAATGATGAGTCAAATTTCTGTTTAAGGACAACTGCTGTTTTTCTTTAAATTCCTGATTAGTCATAACAAGATTTTTTATATTTGTGGCATTTTTATTATTGTAGGTTTTTTCTGCTTTAAACAGAATTTTTCTGTTTGTTAACAGATTAATTCTGGTAATAGCCAGTGATGACCAGGGCCAGCTCAGGCAAAGACTGCAAGTATTTAACAGAACTTGTTTGGGGCCTTGTCAGTACCTGCTGAAGTCAGTAGTTCAACCAATAACTCTTAAAGTCAACAGATAATCTTCCAATAGACTTTGACTGCATTCCTGAGAAAGGAGAATCTGTATTTTTATGGAAATCCTGGCTGCATTGAGAACTAAAATGATTGTTGGGGGAGATAACTGTAAGTTCCTTGTTCTCTGAAGTCACCACATTCCTTAACTGAGACTCACTTCCTGATAAACTGATTACTTTTGTTGGTAGATTATTCCATTTTTATCACAAGCAAACAGTATTTAAAAATATTTTCTAAAAGTTATAGAGGTGGCTAAACTATCTATTCATTAATATTTTGTTGTACAGTCCATATTTGTGTTAAACTTCAGTTCTCAAACAAAAACTATTCATGTGTACAGTCTGACAGAAATTATCACCCTCTCAGGGCAACTAAGTTTAGTAATTCCCATGGGGTTTTTTTATATATTTAGGTGTGGGTACCATACAGATTTCTTTCTGTTATTGTTTCTAATTTTTTCTTTTTTTCCTTCTTGTTTTCTTCCTCTTTCTGTTTCCTTCCTTCCTTCCTTCCTTCCATCCTTCCTTCCTTCCTTTCCTCCTTCTCTCCTTCCCTCTTCCTCTTGATTTAAGAAGAAAAAGTATAGACAATTTTATAATTTTTGTGCAGCAATGACAATTATTGCTTGATGTCATTCGTTTATTTTGGTACTGATATAATGTTAGTCTTGGATATTCAATTGGTTCTACAGATCTCAAAAACTGAAGGACTCAAAATAACTTAAAGTAAATCTCTAGTGTTTAGTTAACCATTAAAGTAAGGAAAACACTGGGCAGGCTGTTTAAAGCAAAGCAAGCACACTAACCATGGCCTTTGGGATATTTTCCCATGATTTGCCTGTACTGGAATTTTCAAGTTGAAATTCAAAAGCTGAGAATATCTTTTCTTGTTTCCTGCTACTCAGATTAGAATAATAGCTTCCCATGTAAGCATTCTCAGTAAGCAAAAATATCTGTAACTCTGTATAGTCACTAGCACATTATAGAGTTCCTTGGAGTTATGTTTTTTTCAAACCTTGTTTTAATGTTTTAGATTCTGAACAGTCTTAAATGGTTTCAGCCATCATATAATTTAACACTGAGTCATTGTACCTTTCTAAAAGAAACCTTCTCTTATGCATGATTACATATTGTGAAAATGGATAGGTTAATTTTGCAACATGAATTTTCCATGGTGGCTGTTCTGCTACTATTTTAGGCTGTTTTTAATGATATACTCACTGCAACAGCCCTCTCATATACAATTACAATTTTGAAAAGTGACTAACTTTGGTTACAGCTATATACATCATCTTAGACTCTCTCCTGTGGAATGGAAGAGTGTGCGTGAACATTTTTGTGTGTTTCTAGACCCAAACAACGTTGTTTGATTGAATGTGCCACATTACAGGTATTGCCATTAAGTAGAGATGAAAATTAAAGGTTTTGACAGTTTCTCAACAGTCCAATGTTTCTTTCACATTTGCTCATTCGTTTCACTTTCTAAGCCGATGTGCAGCCAAACAGAGTGAAGCTGTTTTATATACATAAATATGATTTATATAAGACAATGCCTGGGTCCAGGAGGTTCAATTGTCCCACAGAAGCAAAGAATCTGCTTTTACCTTTGCACACCTAACAAAAAACAATGCTGTTACTTCAAATTTTAAAAAAATTAAAAATAAAATGAAACTTAAACCTCTTCTCTGTTTTTACTCAAACCCGAGTAGAGAGAATTTATGTTGGGAAGTCATCTTTTGTCTGCTCAGCAAAATGGAAGGCTAAATTTGCAGAGACTGAAATACTGAAACAGTCATTTAATCTGAAATTAATGAAGCTAGAAGATGCTGTAGAACATCTCACTTTAAGTTGCAGTGAGAATTATAAAGGTACTTAAAGAAGAGAGTCTGTTATTCTCAAGTTTGCCAATAGGTAAAAACAAAACTGCTATACAATGGGGAGCAGTAACTATGAGAGGTTAGACAGACAAGAGAAGCACAAAAAGCTTCTGTGTTGGAACTTCTTTTCATTCTACAAAGAAACAGCTTTGGATCGTCCCCATGTGGAGGATGATAGAGATAAGAAGCTCTCTGGTGGTAAGCATCTGGAATGGGAGGGAAGATCATAGGATATTGTGGGATTCTCTTTGTTTCTTTCTCTGTGTATGTCTTTGCTGGTTTTTGAAGCTTTTCCAAACCCCAAGGCTTCTGAGGTTCTTGCATCACTCACTTGAATGGCTTTTTTTTTTTTGATTTTTTTTTATATAACATTGTCAGAGCAATGTGTGTATATGTTAACACAGGAGAATATAAGTGCTAGGCCCCTAATTAGATTCATATTCATACTGAAATTTTAAAAAGTCCCCTGCACAAATGAGTTACTGTAATGATTACTTCTCCCCTGATGGGAAAAGATAGCAGTTGTTCCGCTATGTACTAGGCCTGAGCCAAGGATATCCACAGATTCAAGTTTAACTGAAGTTCAGATAGATTGTGACATAATGAACTTGATTCATCAGTGCTGCCTTGAATAAACCAAGGCTCCCCCACTAAGTTTCAGATTGTCTTGGAAGATCCCTGCAAACTCACTGTATGTGTGGTAGTGTTGTTTGAAATCAATTAATAGTCTTCAGAGTCTTTAGTACCAAAAGATGTTGTACTTTACTGGAGAATGACCAAGTAAATACTGGAGTGCTGCCATCCAAGTCAAAAGAGAGAGAAACCTATTAATGGAGCCAATTTGCTGTAGGGAACTACTTTAGGGGTGGGAGGAAAGAGTTTAGGGCACAAGGAACAAACCCAAACATGCCTTGTATTTATTCAGCACTCTGTAGGTCATTCTCCAGTGGCTTTACCTTTAATGCTGAACATTTAATTTCTTTCTGTAGACAAACAAGAGCTCAGTAAATATTCTATTTTCAAGGTCTCTGTTCTCCCCACTCATCATGTATTCTTTGATCAGTGGGAAACTGAGGTAAAGGCAATGCTATAGGGACTGATCTAGAAAGCTAGATAATTTTATTTACATGAATAGAAATTAGACAAACACATGTTAACAAGTAGGTGCTGTACAGGGACATGTTTAAAACATAACTTAGGAAGTGTTAACTTGCCTGTATGTGAAGGCTATTCAGGCAACTGTTTTTGCTAATAAGGAGGCAAAAGAAACCTGTAAAATCGTAAACTATCAGCATGGATAGAAAAGGAATCACACATTTGACATCTGATTTACAGGCAATTGATATAGCAATTTGTTGAAAACTCTGTTGAAGAATACTATTTTCTTTTAGTATCTTTAATGTTTTATTGATTTCTATCCAGAGAACAGGATTTGAAATTGGAAGTCAAAATCCAGTGATTTTTTTACACTTGTTTCTGTAGGAAATCAGGTCTTTCGCATTTAGTAGGTCTGACTTCCTGCATGTTAAAATGGTAGTTACTGAAAATGTGATTTTTTACCCCCTGAGACTTAAAAGGGGCTATAATTTCTCAGAAAGCCTAATTAAGGGTGAAATTTTGAAATACGTTAGAGTATTTCTCCAACTTAATTTTGTATTGAGATGTGCATGTGTAATATATCTTCATAAAGTTTAAACAAAAGTTGATAGATTGAATACAAAAGTGACTTAGAATGTCTCATCAATCATGGAAAACCCACAGCAAAATCTTGCTAGTTTATTAGACCAAAGTTTTGTACAAGAATTCACTGGTATGGACAATTACGTTCATAAAACCTGCTTTTACTTGGTTGTGATGAACAAAATGTTTACAAGATTAAGGCACTTCAGTGGTCACTGAGTTAAATGCTTGAATTGAGCTTAGAAACATTTTTCTGTGGCCTGTGCTTTATATAGTATCAAATCAGCTGAACATTGTTAGACCCCAGCTGTTCTCCACTGCCACTTTCCACTGGCTTACTGGCATTTTCAATGACCCTACCATGTACCAGGATGTGCTCTTCTAACTGTGCAAGTTGGTTTCACTGTCTATAATTGCTTTGTTCATGTCTGGAGTACCATCAACAAGATTCCAATGCTGCAACTTATTCGGGGTACAGCTTGTGGGTTTTTTTTTCAGTCCAATATCAGTAGCAGCAAGTTTTCTAAGTCATAACTTGCACAAATTTTCTCACTATCGCTGCCTATTACATCCCCACTGAGCATAGCTGTAGTCACTGGTCATTTGCCACATACAGTGGCATGACTGACTAAATATCAAAGTGGTCTTTCCGGATTTAAAGCTATATGCAATGACATTATAAACTGTATAAATTCAAAGGGATTATACATGCCTATAAAATAATGTGATTGGGTCATAATGGGTGGTAGGAAATATAAAAAGATTAATAAAATGTTGTAAATGAAATGCAAGATTAAATATAGATTGAATATAGAAAATCTGACAATATCCATATATGCTTGTTAGAGGGTTTTTTCTGCTGTTTTTCTATTTTTTTTCAGTCCTCTGTCAATTACATAATTTTACACCCTAATTTCTAATTCGGATGAATTTGGCAGCAAACACAGAACATAGGTGGACTTTACCTTGACATTTTTGCTTGGAAGAGCTGAATATTGACAGATACTGTAGTTTCAATATTGAAAATGTAGTCATCATTATAGTAAATACATCTCTGTATGGATCCCTGAAATGTTTTAACCCCCCCTCCTTTTTTTTTGTCCCTGATAACCACACTTTTTCAAATACAATTTGTAAGAAAACCATGGTGAAAAATTAATATTTTTAGAATATTTTCTGATTTTTCTTACATCAAGAGCACTATTCACTTTTTTTTTTTTTTTTTCCTGAAAAATAACCAATGTCCCTTGGTCAGGATCTTTACCAAAATGTCAGTGGAGCCTAAAATGAGAAACATTTTGACTACTGAACATATATAAGTTTCAGGATTCCAAAGTCATATTTTATCTGGGCAGCTGCCTAGGTTACTTTCATTGGAAAATGCTTTAAATTGTGTGAGAGAAAGAAGACTGTGACTCTGGACTGTATGAAGGTTTTGGATTTGTGATTGTCTTATTTTTCCCCGCTCCACTGTTGCACTCGCGACTTGTCAGGGCACTTACACAAACTCCTTTTGTAAAATGCCTTAATATTTTAGGAGGACTATATACATACAGAGGAAGGTGGATTCAGCTACCAAAAGAAATTTTTGTTCTAATAAACACTTTGATTTGCTTAATCTGTAACCTACAGGGGAATACCATTCAGTGGGTTGTCAGAGTTCACATGATTCTGTATGTAATTACCTTGGTATTATAATTGCCTGTAACTGCCTATGCTGGAAATGAAGTAAGTTTCTGACCAGGGGGGATGTTTTTACATTATTGCATTATTCATGTTTAAAGCAAATTGTTGAGGAGTATAATTGGAAAGAGAGAAAACAAGGAATTTAGATTAAAGCCCTTTATAGTAAAAGAATTTGGGTTTGTAAGATTTATTTTTGTATGGCAGGATTGTTGTGAGGCAGATTAACACATTTCCTATCCTATAGAATCATCATTTCTTCTCAGAAAAAAATTAAAATTTAATAATTGGGAAGATTTTGGAAAGAGTCTTGACCTTATGAACAATTCCTGAAAATATTGTGTTTTGGAACCAAAAACATCTAATTTTTAGAGTCTACAGATTTATGTACTACATTGCAAAACAACAATAATTCAGAGAATGATATTATAACACTAATCAGCATGCGATGAAGCTTAATGTGGTCTCAGTGTGCTTGCAGACTGGTTTTCTTTGTTTGTCTGAAGAAGGGGAATCTGCTTCCTCAAAGTTCACAGGAAAGGTCATAAAATCAGACAAGATTAGAAATCTAGCAAGTTCTACACGTGTATTAGCAGAATTCCCTGTTTTAATTACTTTCCAGTAATAATATAATTTAAATTAACAGTTATTCTGACTTTTCATCACGTTTCTTATTAAAGTACACATCAAGAATAACAAAAAACTTCTGAATGATCAACAAATGTTTCAATAGGCAATAATTAGCCAGTGTGGAACAAGTGAGTGGGTTGGTTCTCATTTGAAACATTACTATTTCATATTTTCTTCTGTTGTGACCTAAATTTTTTGTACCACTTACAACTTTCGGCAGGTACATAATTTTAAAATCAATCATCCAAATTCTGGAATGAAGTAACAATTCACAGCAATTTTAAAACACTTAAACACTGAATTCTGAGAATGTAAGGTGGGTTTTGTTTTTATTCTAACTTACCACCTTCCTTGTGTTTTACCTTTCACCTTTCTATATAACCTCAGTAACACACAGGTATTTAATGTTAATTAGAGGTAGAACACATTTTTGAAGTTTATGTCTTTGTGAAGAATATACCCCATTAACTGTTTTAGCAGTTACAACAAAGAATTCAAGAATTGAGAGGAAAAAGGAAGTATGTTTCCTTACAAATTAATGGTCCTCTCATTTATACATAAAATATTTATTCTAAAATAAAACTTCTCTTATGATTTTGCATTTGCCCTATGTCCAGAGACTCAATTGTCTTTATTAACAATATTTATTCTTACAAAAGTTCTTTTTATGTCTTGACTATGAACAGTATCTTATACTGAGCACTTGACCTGTGTGAAGTAATTAGGATTGGTCAAAAGTGTGCTTTGGGCATGTACAAAACAATCACGAGCTCTCCCTGAGTCCCTCAAGAAGAGGTAGTAACTTCAGGGGGAAAAAAAAATCACGGAATTTTATAATAGTTTTAGTGCTTTGAGACTTGGCTACACCAGCTTAGCCCACAGCATCATTCCTGAATATATTAAGCTACTGAAAGATTTAATGACTGAGATTTTAGATTAAATTGCATTTTATCACATTCATGTGTGTAATTGTGTGAGCATGCACAGAATTTGTTGCAAAGAAATGCTGCAAACCATGGCTGAGTCATCAAATGCCTTTGTATTAGGACTCTGGTAAGGAGTTTTGAAAAGAACACTGTCTTATTCCACATGTTTGTCAATATAGTTTTTTTTATTTCTCTCATTCTCTCCAATTTGTATCGTCTCTCATTTTGTAAAGGAATTAGCAATGCTGTCCTAAATTGATCAGGAGAAAACTCTTCAAATGCAAAATTAGAAAATAAGTTTAAAGTAAGAAAAGAAAGTTCAACAGCTTATTATTATTATTTTCTTTTTATTTTAAAGAGTATTAGCTTTAACTTGCGCAGCAGCCTTTGTAAACTGGTTCCATACCTGAATCTCCAAGACTTAAAACAGTGTCCACCACCTGCACTAAGTGTTGACATAAAACAACAACATGCTTCTGCTTGGTCTGAGCTGCAAAATGCATGCTCACATTCTTGCCTGGTTTATTTTGTTACTTCAGCAGATATGATCTTTGGAGGAAATCTGGTCTTTGGTTTTACCTGTGAACTATCACTTATGTGAATTAAATGACAGTGAATAATGAAACATGAATGTAAATCCGATTCTTTTTTTTTTTTTCTGGACCAAGAGGCTGAAGGTTTTGGGATCTAGTGGCAAGTCTCTGCTTCTTGTGAATAACTGCAATCACTCCGTACCCACAGTAAATACGAATATCCTCTGAGCCACTGTAAGTTGTTCCTGGTAGCATCAGTTTGCTGCAGACAATATACCGCTAAAGAATTCCAGGAGATGTCTGTTTTCCTGGCCTCTGATGCACTATAGTTTAATAGAGGAATCAGAATGAATTATACTCGGTACATTGCTGCTATTTTCTCTCATTCGTACAATGCTTAAGAGGTGTAAAGGAGCAAAGAACAGATGAGAATCTGACCTTGTATTTATCTTTTTTCTTTTTTTTCTTTGTCTTTTGATAATATCTCTTGTGAAAAAACTTACTTATTAACACTTGAATATTCATGAATTGAATGGTGGATGAATACAAAAGTATGCTGATCATGACTGAAGGCAAATTGAAAGAGCCAAAGATACAGTCTTGGTGTTATTCTCCTAATTCAGCACATGCTCGTCTGCTTATTGGAAAAGTGATGAAGATGGAATGTTCTAAGCTATTTTCTCTGCAGAGATTCCAACATTCAATTTAGGACTTCAGTAATACACCTTAAAATAGAAAACCAAGCAAATGTGCCTGTGATTGTTTTTCATTACTCATAAAAAGGAAAACTAATTATGAAAATATTTATTTGATGTTTTATTCATGAGCTAAATTTTATAAATTGGTTGCTATAATAATACAGTTATATACCTTTCTGTTTGGTTCCAACAGTTTTTCTATTTATAGCCATGAAAGCTAAACTATAATGATGCAAACAGGGATGAGTGATTAGCATAAAGGATGTAATGATCAAACAATTTCTTCAGAAATTTTCTCTTTTTGTTTTCAATAACTATAATTATTTTTTTTGTTCGAAGTAAATTACAGCAGCAGAAAGCAAATCCACCTTGGTGGCTTTTGCGTTCTTTTTTCAAGTGAAATGCCTGACAACATGCTTCCCTTTGTTCTTCCTTATTAAATACAGGTGAGTTTTCACACTTACAATATTTCAGAGTCATTCAAATTATAATCTTTAAGTTGTTAAGAAAAGTAAGAGTTTTAATATTTTAGAATCTGGTAGTTTATTCATTAACCCTACGGCCTTATGGGTTGGTATGAACTAGCATCTGGTCTTTGCAAGTCAATTTATGAAGCAGGTTATAAAATTCTGAATTTAACATTTCTGCAAAAGAGTCCTTAATTTTTTATTTGTTTTTCAAAGATAAAATGTTCATGATCATGTTTCAGCTTCTGAATCTCAGAAGAAGACAAATCCTCTTAGGAAAGTTGGCTGGCAACAAACTTCTTCATTATGTAGTTTCTCTTCTGTCCTCCATTTTTTAAACTTAATTTGGCTTAAACTCGAGTACCTTCTCCATTTAGCTCCCTTGGACATCCTGTCTTTGCAGGTTAGGAAAGCGGCTTATGTTCTGCCAAACAGTATGAACAGTCAGGGCAGGAATATTGCCATCTTTCTAATGCTTGTACACCAAAAGACTAGGAAGAATTCCTAGGATATTAATTGCTCCTAGATGAATTGTGAATGAAATTCATAATCTGTTAAGCCCTTTAGTTTTCTGAAAACCTTTATTAATCCTACTGTAATGTTAACCAAAAAACATAGTGTAGTAGTATTGACTGGAGTTCCATAGGACTAAAGGTTCTTACCCAACAAGGATCTTCATTTAAACAGATAACGTTAAAATGCCTGTGTGGTTAAGCAGTGCCTACTGCATTCAATATAGTCCGACAGCTAAAGCAGAGAGACTCAGAAGAGCTGGATGTTTTTCTTAGCCTAGACTGGGGCCCACAGAGTGACTTCTGGCTATTTACTTTTCTTCTCTGAGCTATTTGGCTATTTACTTCTCATCTTTCTCAACTACTGAAATTTATGAGGTGTCCTTTTGTGAAATAGTAATTTCTAATCAATAAGGAAAAGGTAGTATGTAAATTATAATTATTTATTTACAGTATTATACAGTGGTTTAAAGTTACAGAACCACATTTCAGACTTTATCTTTGTAGCACAGCTCCTATCAAACTAGGAGTTCATTTTCCAATCATATATACATTCATTTTCCAATCATACATACAAGATAGATGATCTGGAAGTGATTCTCATAAATCACAAACATGTCTGCTGCAGTATAATTCACATTAGTTCTGAGACCTTTCCCAGTGGAGACCACACAAAATCATGGTAAGGAAAACAGGAGAAAGGGGAATAAAATCCTGATGAATCTGTATGGATTCTCCTTCATGGTGGAAAGTCTTCAGAACTTCTCCATGTTTTTGGGGCTACTAATTGGATGAAAACTTAATTGCTTTAATGGTATCTTTATTTTCTGAGTTAAAACTTGGTATCTGTAACTATGTTTGTACACACATGGACACACACACAAGTATCTTGGTGACATATTTCCTTAAAATCAGAATTATCTTTCAAATAGTGAGAAGTGTTGAGTTTTTCCTTCATAGTAGAATCCAAACTCCTGAGGTGGAATTCATTCAGGAGTTTTTGGTTCTTAAAGCTCTGCGCAGTGCTCTGTGTATTCAGAGAGTCACACACATCTTTTTTATTTCTTGGAGAAGGGGGGGTGGTGTTTTTTTGTTTTGTGGTTTGGGGTTGGTTTAGAGTTTGGGGTTTTTTTTGGGGGGTGGTGAGGAGGAGGGTTGGGATATTGTGTGCCTTCTTGTATCTCTTTTTGTCCTTCAACAATCAAAGTGCCCTTAGATCCCTGATCCTGTTAGAGGAAATGTGGAAGGTCTTCTTAATACTTATGGGCTGAACACTCAGCACTACTTAAAACACTGCCAAGCAGAAGACACACCCTTTTACATTTTACACTGGAGTCTTAGCACAGGCATGCAGAAGTCTGCTAGTTGGTTCTGGCTGGAGTGGTATGTGAGAGGAGGTTGTAATTGTTTGTGTGCCTTTAAACTGGCAAGTAAGCTCTTATTAGCTTTTATTATTAGCTTTTCTTCTGAGAGGTCATAATGAGGATGAAAGAAGGGACATTATTAAATGCTTTGGCACAGATTTAAATGTAGTGAGAATAACAGGTGGTTAGATCATAATACTGCTGGAAGGGAATTCAAGAGGTTATTCAGTCATTGTCCATTCACCTACTGCAGGACAGAGCCAATTATACATAGGCAGAGTCTGAGCTTAGTCTTAAACACCTTCAGCACTGGAAATAGCATCACTTTCCCATAAGGTGTGATCCAGGCTTTACCTTATTGCTCTGTTATTAATATGTTTGCGTTAATATCTTGTTCTTTTAATTCAAGCCAATTTCTGGTTTTCATATTGACATAAATATGATATTGGGTTAATTCCTTCCCCTTTTCTGAAGTGTTTATTTATCTTCCAGTTTCTGCTAACTTCTTTTTTGCGTTTGAAGTGCAAAAAGAGCTTATTGTTTAGCTAATTTCCTAATAGACTTCTCTTTCCTCCACAGTGGGATGTCTTATAGTTGTTTCCCAAAGGATGCTTTCCTTATGAGCTGCTTGCTCCTTATCCCAAGCTCCCCGAGTTGGGCTCCCAATTTTTAATCTGTCAAAATCTATCTACCTAGGTCAATGTTTGGTTTTTTTTTCTTTTTCTGCTATTGTTTTAAGAAGTTTTTTTGCTCTTGTTTTTTTCTCTCTTGGTTTAAGAAGTTATTTTTCATTCCACTGTCCCCAAAATAATTCTTTTTCTGGATATTTAACTGTCATTTTACCAGTTAAGACCAAAATTTCAAATAATCTTTCTGTAGATGGATTCTACTTTTTTTTTTTTCCTATGAGAAATCAGATCAAAAAAGAGTCTAAAAAACCTTGAAAAAAGTACTGTGTTTTTTTTTTTTTTTCTGTGTTCCTTCCTTACCAGCTGGAGTTAGAATCTTCTATTTCCCCCGTCCTGCCTTCTGCATAATTATGACTGCTGATCACAAAAAACCTTTACCCACTTCTTCAAACTGAAGATTTATAGCATAAATATTCTTTTCTTCTACAGCCACTATTTCTTTATTGGGTCTGTTTATTTCTGTAGTTTTAGACAAGGTTTTGAAGGAAAGAAAATAATATTAAATGTCTTTGGTTATTTTTTTCTGATTTCCATGCCTTCTCTTGAATCCCATTCTTTTATAGTCTTGCTTAAGAACAGTGTGCCTTTTTAAGTAAATGTGCTTTTTATTCCTTCTGAAATATCTAAGGAAAAATATATATTAATTTGATCTCGAAGTCTTAATGTTCTAAATACATTGTTTAACTACTTCATTTAGCTCTTGTCCATTTTTTTCTGCCATTGCTGAACTCACAATTCAGTTTGATGTTATTTCATTTAAAAAATTGATTCAACAATTGATTTTAAAAATTCCAGTGATTTTCATTATTGTAACATTCAAAATAACCAGGTAACATATTATAAATTTCATAATAACTCAACATGAAATAAGTAGCCACTGGGTCTGCTTCTGGGGTTCCCTCCATTTCTGGCCATGACCTTGGGGTGGGAAGAGCTTGAACAGCTGGGGAGAAACTGATACTGAAAAAAGGCGTTACCAAAAAGCCTAAAATGGCATTATTTGTTGAAAAAGCTATGGCTTTCCTAAACCCTTTGAACTGGAAAAGACTTAAAATACATCAAAATACTGTGAGAGTTAACTACGTAATTTTTCTGTTATTTCTGTAGTCCACTGAACTTGTCTGCTGGTCTGCGTGTTTAATTTCACCATGCTCCTATGCTTTGTGATGATTACTTTAATCAGAATCTGAAGTTGGTAGTTTTTTGCATGGGTATACCTGGCAGTGTGGTGCATAGCTTATATTTGCTTTTTTGAGGATTATTTCCTAATTGTCTGTCTGGAGAAACAAGAGAAGAGTTGGGACAGAGATGGCACTACGCAGTACCCTTCATCTAATTAAGGGCTGGGATCGGGGGAATACCGTTTGTTTTCTGTTTGGGGAAGGTCACAAATAGTTGCTGAAAATCCCCAGTCAGCTCAGTAGAGGCTTGACCTTGTGGCACATCCTCCTGCCGGAGCAGCTGATGTGATATGTATGAGACCGTGACAGAGGGAAAGGGGCTAAGGGGTATTTTCCCCTTTCAGATACTGCTCTGTCAGGGTCAGATTTCCTAAATGTAGCTATCGATAAAGGTGTTTACTGCTTTTTGATGTTAGAGAATGACACAATAGGCAGAGTTTTCTTCCTGTTTTTGTGTGGGAGTAAATAGGTTTCTTCTGCTTATTTTATCCCTGCCATGTGTTAACACTATCACACACTCTAGTGTACTCTGGACATGAGAGATGAATTTAACATTTTTTTTGAAATATGAGAAATCTGCAAGACCTATTTGACATAAAAATGGGCCTGAATGTGCACACAATTTAAGTATTCTTTCTTTTGAAGATGTCAAAGTTGGTTATTATTTCCAGATTCGGAGGTAGGCTAGGAAAACATTCATTTTGAAATGATTAGTTTTTCAGCCCAACTTCAGTGAAACAATGGGCTACAGGTTTACCCTGGATCTCTGGCTACCAGTTGTAGATCTGAGTCTTATAATGCTGTTGAGAGATAGATCCTTGAACTGAATTTACTGCAAGAAGAGGGTGCTGGGTAGCCCTTCTTATGGTGAAATTTCTGCCATCTTTCAACAGTGAGGTCAAAATCTAGATCTACCAAGCAGCTGAAGAGAACCCTCTGACACCAGGCAATGATATGATGCTTTTAATTAGACAGGTGAATTCCTTTTATATTCTTGTGCTGTTTGATTACTGGTCCTGCAGTGACAAAGGAAGTGTTCAAATGTGATGATAGTTTTGCCCGGTAGCAGTAAATTACGAAGAGTTAATTATCAAAGCTATCAAGTCTGTTATTCCTTGTACCATTGGATAACTAAATTAGAAAGGCTCTACAGTTTTTAATTAGGGAATTAAAAACCTACCGATGGAAGGTGTTGCACTGCTTTTTTGTTTTCTATCCTTAAGGTGAGATAATTAGGTTTTCTACTCAATTTTAATCACAAAGAGAGTTGTACTTCTTGACTTGGTACTATGAATCAATTCAATATGGTATAGCATGGGTTAATTCTGTTGTAGGTACCTGCAATAATATAGATTTTTTATAATAAATATTTGTTATTTTATTCAAAAATTGTGAAATTGAGCTAACAGCCCAATAAAAAAATAATTTTAAAATGCTGAAGATAATTTAGTACTGGGAGAAGGCAAACATATAGAGTTTAAAACAATGCTTTAAACAGGATTGATTTTCATCTAGAAGCTCTTGCAATATATAACACAATTTTTATACTACCCCATACTTTATGATACAATCTTATTAAACATAATTCCTGCTTGAGACACTTCCGCATTCTAAGGAACACACAACTTTCATATTTCTCTATAAAATTGCTACCATTCAATGATGGGGTAGAAACCCCTTTATTACTATTTTTATGGTACAAGTTTTAACAATTATTTTTTCAGTGGAATTTTAATGTCCTCAGAGTCAGAACTAGAGGATGTATAATTGCTGTAACTGATTTTACTTACTTAAATTTGAGATTTTATTTAAGACTATGAAGAATATCTTTAGGATTTAGTTTTTCCTTTCTTCTAATCATAGCATGTGTTATGTGACTCTTCTACAAGCATATGTTCTACTGCTGTTTCTCATATTTTTCTTTCATCACCTGAGCTATGAAAGAGCATGACTGTTTTATGTTCCAATCAATAGGAGATATTGCTATCTAATTAAAAATTCATTTTGTATTTCTGATTCACTGATGTCTCAAATTAAGTAAATAAAAAAGCAACCTTGCATGATATTACTCTATTCTGTCTTCTGTTACCATCTCCAGAGTTCACCAAGTCAGCCAAATATCATCATGTTGTAGACTTTCAGTTTTCCTTCTTGTGACAGACTAGCTTGTGAGTCGGTGTTTTCTGTGTCGAAGTTCCAAACTTTTTTAATGAACACAATAAGCTTGAAATTTCCAATAGAATGTTAGGTTTTAACTTAACTGAAAGCCTGAAGAACTTGCAATGCCTGCCAAGAGTGGTTAAAGTTGACTACAAAAGGAGACCTTTTGGATTGCAAAGATTTGCATTCCTGACCTATCTTGTTTTGTGCACATCCTTCCTCATGGGCGATTGTATTCAGCCATAGTCCATTTTACAGGGCTACATAAGCATGGAGACCCGGCCCTTGACTCCCTGCTGTGAGTTACTTGAGATGATCTTTTCTTACTGAGCTTGCTGCACTCTCTTGATACCTATAGAGAATAATTATATTCTGAAGAAAGAAATTAAGTAAGAAAAAAAACAGTGAATATCAAGAATGAATTGAACCAGACAAGCTATGCGCAAACAGGCTAAACAGTCAAGAATGGGAATAGAGAAAGAGGATGGATGAAAGTTTTCCAGATAAAAGAGGGGAAGAGGATGGAGGACTAGTAAAGCATGGCTTGTTTTCACACCTGCCCTGTCCCCCAAAGTTTCTTCTTTTACTTTTCATTTTCACATACTTTGCAAATTTTTGTCTTGTTCTACAGGAATAAAATGGGTGTGCCAGCATTCTGAGAGTCATGGTGTTATGGGTGTGTAGGTTTTGTTCTCTTTCCAGTTATGGCAGAAGTACAACACTTAATACTTGCAGAACAATTTTACAGATATAAATGATTTAGTCAGAGCTTTGAGGAGATTCTGAAATTGTTCATTGGAGCCCAATGGACATTTTAGACTGGCTCAGTACTCTATCAAAGTCTCTTGTCTTATTTCCAGTCATGTACATATTATTCACGGATGCAAGAAGATTTATATTCATCTTACACTGCAATACATGAGCCCTAGTTCTGTAGGGCATGTGTGTATGTTATGTATATATAATTCCAGAAAAGTCCATGAGGGAGTATCTTTTTTGAAATATCCCACCATGGGAAGAGAATGATTTTATTCGTAACATTAATTGTCTTTGCAGTTCTGTTGTATTTTCCTTATTTCTGTCAATAATGTACTGCTGATGTCATAGTCCTGATTCAGAGAAAGACTAATGAGCCCTTTGAGGACATTCTCACTTCACAAAAATGTTAATGCAATCCTTCAGGAGCTGATTATTTTTTTATTTGTTTTTCTCTACTTCATCATAGACTAAAAAAAAAGCCATTTACTTGCTCCTGGACTATTGTGATCTATCAGTTTGAATGTCATGATAGGGTGTGTCATGACAAGGAAAGGCTTCTTGAACATCTCCATAGAATATGGCTTTTTTTCATGGAAACTTCTGAATGCTACCTGCTTTCTGTTTCCTTGGACCTGATCCCAGATTACTGGCTGCTCCTAGTTTTCCTACGTTTATTAAAATATCACTAATACAAGATCCTATCTGAGAAACTTCTGAGGCATAGTAACTGCCCTTGAACTTGAAATGTACTGTAATCCTACAAAATATCTCTCTTTCTGTAGGTGATGGCCAAATGCAAGGAAAACTGTTCTCTCTGCTGTGTTTTCCATTGCCAGGAATGGACAAGAGATGTATGTGGAGAGCTGGAAACCCTAAGTTGCATATGTCACCTTCAAGTCACTGTGGTGTCTCATGACAGTTGAATGATTTGGGGTCCCATCCCCAAAGTACAAAGCCATCTGTAGAATAGCTCAGAAAAATGTGGATTATATCTCAGGTATACCTCAACTTGTAAATGTAATTTTAATGTTCGTATCGATACAAACATCTGAATTATGTGCAGGCTTTTGATACAAATACTCCAATGTGCTTTGTGTGCATGTACAAATACGTGTACACCTGCACATTAGCTTAACACATTGGTGTATCCTTCAGCATAGCTTTTCCTTCAGTGTGTATTGTCAGGATTCTCAACAAATTTTAGCATTTTGATCATGTGTCATATTCCTGCAGCTATGAGTCTGGCTTCCCCCAGAAAGCTCTGCAGTCTTTTCACAGAATGTTCTCTGGTCACACTGGGAGCAGATGCACAAGCCCTGTGAAGAAGATACATTATTCTTAGCAGTTCTGCCAGAAACACTAACGTGACAGTTGCTCTTTTTTTCAAGTATAAGCTGAGTGCAGTGCCATCAGAGGATTCAGTGATGGAACAGAAATCAAAAATCTAACCTTTTAAAAATAAGACATATATTGAAATAATTTATGTCCAGACCCAAGAACTCAGAAAGATATAATATAAAAATTTTAATGTAATTAAAACAAAACAAAAAAAAAAAGAAGAAATTTGTTTGATTTAAATGTTCATTTATTGGTCTGTAAAATGTGATCTAAGCAAGTAAAATAATTTTAGATAACAAATTAATTTTAATTATTTCCTTATGAGGGTATGCTTTCAACTTCACTCATTTTCATCATGCACAACTGCTGTAAAACGAGGCCCATGTCATCCAGTGCAATAACACAGGGAAGGGACCAGCCAAAGAAATCAATCAATAGAAGGGACCTTTAGCTAAAGGTCAGACAACATTGTTGTAGAAACCTTGGGGATTTTTTCAAACAGCTGCTAAAAGAAGTTGCCTTTTGAGGTGATGTTTACTACAGGTTTTATTGTGCCTTCCTTCACAATCTGTGCAAGATTCAGAGATCACTTACATTCCAAATGAAAGGTCTTTCCACTTGTATATTTCTAATAATTTTACTCAGAAAAATGGTGAACTCTTGAGGCGATGAGACCATCATTGAAGGTGGATGTACTTAAAATAACTTCAGTGGTACTGATTTCTTTGAAAGCCTCTAGTACTTTAAAAGCAGTTAATAAAAAATTGGCTTTTTATATCACATTCATTAACTTCAGTTTTTCTTTTACATAGTAATGTTTCTGCAGACTGATTTGGCACTTGGACACATCACATGCAGCAATGTCTTCCTGTATTTAGTAAGCAAACAACTGACATTTCAGAACTTCTTTTCATTCCCCTTCCTCTTCATGAATGAATTCCTTTCCTAATATTTAAGCCGTACTTTTCTTGTGTGGAATATTTGTTTAATGCAGTACGCTCTACATTTGAATTGGAATATATTTCTCTGACTTGATAAATAAGAGTAGAACAGATGGACTAATAACTAGGCTACAAGTAGATGCCTGTGAATCAGATGGTAACAATCTTACTGTAATGACTTTTTTGAGTTTCAGCTCTTTCTGGCATTTGATCACAATAGCTAAATACCATTTTTTAGCTAAAAATGTCAGCAGTTTAAGGCAAAGCCCTTTCATTAAAGAGTTATTGTGACAAAAATAAAAAAAAAATAGACTTCAGAAAGGCAATTGCTGCTGCTCACTTGGGATAAAAAATTGCCATCATTATCACTGCTTTCTTTGCTGCTGAAAAACGTTATAATAGGAATATATATTACAGTAGTGTTAAAATCTAGGAAATATACCGACTTACTCCTGATCTCACTTGAATACTTGTCTGCACAACTGAAGCCATGCCAAATTGACTTGCCATTCATTATGTCCTATATTTCTCAAAGTTTGCTTGTAGACAACTTCATATATATATATCCTACCTTTTTGCCCTTTGGTTGTCCTAAATCTACAGCAAGACCGTCTCTTTTCCATAAAAACAGATGAGAGAGAGGAAGGAAACAATATTTGCTGGAACTGTCCCCTGAAGCACCAATAAGTCGGGCAGCCACTATGTGCATCATTTTCACTGAAACAAAACCATGAACTAAATTTTTATCAGGACTTACCTCAGTTTCTTTTGCTTTTAAAACTATGAATATTCTATTATGTATGATGGGTCATACCATGTACTGCACTGGTGCTTTTACTCTTCTTTCCAGTTACTATGTACTTGTTACAGTGGGTATAGGTCATGAGAAAGGTGAGAAAAGACTATTTAATAAAATACTACTGTGGGTCTGAAATTATGATGTGTACAAGCCTGTTCTTTTCATTCTTACTCAGACAAATCAGAAGCTGACACAAGTGGGGCTTTTTTCTGAATATATGGCATAGAGTCAGTCTCCTAGGTGTGCACATTTGGACTCAGAGCCCTTCCATAATTTATATGCTTATTGCAACTTGTACTTTTCTTGCAGTGTGTCTGTACTGGATGGTAAAAAAAGTGGATTGTGGTTCTTTGCCTCTAGACTAATAATTGGAGAAAAAATCATATAAGCAAGCTTAAAGATGTTTTGGTGCTAATATCCATAGCTTGAGGGTAATAAAATTTTGAAAGGCCCTATAAGTTGATGATGAATTTAACAATTCTGCTACTCGTGATTTGTACAACTGTCCCCAAATGAAGACAACCATAAGAACTCAAAAACAATCACTGGACAAACAAGTCTTCTTGACTGTGGTGCAGACATATCTCTAATTGCAATGGCCTGCACTGTTTTGTCATACAAATAACAAATGACTTAATATTTTATTTATGCTCTGCTCTTGGCACCAAAAATTGTAATTCTACTAGAAAAATATACAAAGTTGATATTCAGAATACTTTTCAAGCACTCTTTCTACCCCTATCACTCCACTTCATACATCAACATGGTCTCCTTGCTAAGTTTTGAGACAGTCTTCATCTTGAGAACAACATTTCAGGTATTCTTTTGGCTTTGTAATCAAAGATGCATATGGGATGTTTTAAAGCTGCTTTATAGTAATTTTGTCTTTTTTCATGGAGTATACAAGGGCCTAAACAGGTGACACCACAATACAGGGGCAGAACAGGGATTAAAATAGAAGATTCTCTCACAGACTACTTAAGTAACTAGTGAAAAAATATCTTTTGTCAGAGCCTGATTTGCAGATCAACTGATCACTGATTAGGATTTTTTCCCCCTTTTAAGTGAGGTGTGATAGCATTGAGAAGGAAGAAATTTAGCTTTGTTTCTTGCAAATGGGTTGAACATTTGTTACTGGAGGATGATGAAAAAGTTATTCGATTCTCCTGTGCTATTATACTAATAAATATGTTTCTGATGTTCTGTTTACAACTCTATGACATTAACAGGTGATAATGTTGTATTCAAATAAATAAATATCTAAGTATGTCTTTCTAAATACTCATACAAGTCTGTTCACAATAGTATCAGAACAGCTCACAAAGGCTGTTTCAAGTGAAGCTAATTAAGCAGGTAATTATTTTCAGCTTTGTCAAAATAAACTGCAATTTGGAATCTGTGTGAGTCTGTTTATTTGGCATTTTTTCCTTTACTCATTGCTGTTTGTAGCTAGTGTTGGGCTTGCCTCACCTAATTCAAGACAAAGCTCCCATTAGAGTGAGATAGATGGGCTGTCAAAACCTGCGCATTAATTTCTCTATGGGGTAGTTTAGACCAAAGAAATGAAGAGCTATATACTGCACCTGATAGAAGTCTACTCATCCAACAGATGAAACTATGATAATGAGTGCTTATCAAGGTCAGGTTTCTGTTAGACTTTTGTTTTGTTGTAAGCCTTTCAGACATGGAAGTTCTTATCCTCAAGTTCTATGAAAGTGTTATTTTTTATGTAAAAAGCCTTTAAGGAGGTGTATTCAAACCAGTAATGTTAAAGTGGTGATGGAGAAGGGCACCAGACTCATTGTGGAAAGCCAGAACATATAATTCTACTGGAAGCAGATGGTCATTAGTAATGAGTGTCCTCATCTCAAGGTTAAAGATGGGGGGGGAGTACATCTTACAGCAGTAAATCTTATTGCAGTACAGCACTGCAATTTATGGCTAAAAAACAGTGCAAATTAAGAGTAGCTACACAATCTGAGCTCTTCACTGATGTAACAAGATTAATTAACCACAGTAGCACTTAGTTGATCTAAACTAAATACTAAACCAAATATACCTTAATTACATTATTTCCTCTACCCCCTCTCTCATTACACTCACTTTTACTATAATGGGGAGGAGAGCGGAGGTTGAAGTAGACCTGAAATTTATACCCTAGCTGGCTGAAATCAATGGTAGTTAAATAATGAGTAACTGGATAAGTTTTTATTTTATTTTGGAAGGAGGGAATGTTTTCTTTTCCTAGCACTTGAAAGCAACAGTGGCATAAATAGTATCTGTTCTTCTATCCTCCAAACCTCCACCTGTAACGCGTTCTGAAAGGTGAAAAAACGCATGGCATCCTTTACAAACTCAAGAGATCTCTCAAGGAGTGAAGTGGGATACTGGCTTCTTTCCCTATTCTGCAAAATAACAATCCAAAACAGGATTTGGTTTGTAAAGATCAGGAATGTTTATGAGCCTCTGCAAATGGCACATTTTTGTTTGTACGTAGTAAGCCAGTTATCTCTGTGATAGAGATTTTGTTATGTGTTTTGTCCACCGGCTGTGCAAGGATACTTTTTTCAGGGCATGGGCTCACTCATTTTCTTTGTCATTGTTTTATGCCCTAAGAAATGTATTAAGGTTTCAGCTTAAGCTCCTTCCTATCACAAAGCTCAGGTTGCCAGCTTCATTCTCTTCATCTCCTTCCATTAGATATAAGGGAAAAGGAGACATGGGGACACAGGTAGAGGCTTGTTCACTGAGCCAGCGTGATAATAACTTCAGAGATTGTTTTGCTCTTTCATCTCATCTTTTCTGTCTTCCCCACTAAAACCAAACGTATCAGAATGTTACGCCAATTGAGTGCAATATATTCAAATTTCCATAAGCATTTGTGTTATTGCATTTAATTCTGCATATGATTTCTGCTTTTCAAATGTGTACTATTAAAAGGCAAGTGCATTTCAATACTTCTCCTCTCATCAGTTGAGTAAGGTATGCCACTTAATGTAGCATGTGTATAGTAGCAGTGACAGGAACAAAATATGACAAGGTGCAGAAGCTGTTAGGTTCTCAGAGCTTGACATGAATCTTAAAGTACTCAACAGTTTTCAATGATCAAAGAAATGTACTTTATTTATAAGCATAAATGAAAGAACCATCAATGTTACATGAAGGCAACTTCGGATAACTGGTTGCTATGTTATGATAAGAAAACTCCCAGCACTCTGGGGGATTTTTGAATTAGAAGTCTGTCTGATGCTAAATGTTCCAAGTACACCCAATTGCTGAGCAGATCTCTAATAATATACCATTGATCATAACAAAAGGTGTTGGCAATATAGTGGTGCAGTGAGTGGTTAAAAAAATCCACCAGCTGTCAATTGCTTTATTTGAATTTTCTAACTTTTATAATTCTGTTTGAGCCTCTTAGAAACAGTAATTAATCTCGTTTTCTTCTTTCTTCTTCTCTTATTTGTCAAACTCTTTTTTTCTCATCTCCTATCTCCCAGTGTAACTGAGTTTAACATTATTCTGCTTGTTACACATCCTCATTTGCACAGAAAGCTCACCAGTGTTGGAAAGACTTGAAAAAAAAGCAAAGCCTTTCAAAGAAGTTGTAAAGCTCCTACACATTGCTTTCTGGGTTATTTAGAAACAGGTGCTATTTGTAAATTAACCTTAAATAATTTAAAAAAATCTTAAAAGATAAGAATTTACATTATACTGCTAAGATTGCTAAGTTTCAAAGATACTGTAGATGCAGCTGTAAAACATTAGAATATTCTGGAGTAAATGTATGTTCAGGATTCCCATTAAAAACTTTGGGTTTTTTTGAGCTGATGACCTTACCAGGATTGCAGGGCTGCAATGAATTTCATTGTTCAAAAAAGTTTTTTACTACTTCAAAAACAACAGATTTTTCACATTCAAGTTCAATAATTCTGGTTGTTGCTACTATATGAATAATCTAGTGCAAGGTAACAAACCTCTCATTGAAGCAATTTATATTGAATGATTTCACAAAGGTCATACATGTCTTGCTTCTATGGAAGGAGCTCATTGATCCTGGAAGTATCCCAACACAAAATTTTTCTCCTTTATGTGTTTCAAAATTGTTTTAAAAAGCTTTGACAGCATTCAGTTTTACATAGGTTTTTTCATTCTTATGCCATTTATGATCTTAGTCTAACTAAACCTTACTCTTCAGTTACATGGATCACCCTATGGTAGGTCCTAAGATAACTCCCCTCTTCTTGGAAACCTCTTTTATCTGCATTTGTGGGAGGCTTCCTCATTCCTGCTGGCATTCATTATCAAAATAATGCTGGATAGAGGCAGATGTGGGCCTGTTCTGAGTACCACATACTTCCCACATAAGAAAAGAACTATTTAGACTTAGTTTTATGAATTTATTTCTAAAGACACTTTGGCTCCCTTCAGAAATTTAAGGCTTCAGAATATGGGAGATATCAAACCAAAACTTCTGGTTTTACTATGGCAAATTTAACTACCCAAGAAATCACTTCTGCTATTACTGCTTGAAAAGTTTTAAGCGCTCTCTACACATCTGTCAAACAGATTGGAATATTTGTTTTGAAGAAAACATGGCAGTTTGCAATGTAGGAACCTTGGAGTCGGGTCTCTGATCTTTTCTTGTTCAAGTCATGATCTGCTTTGCACAACAGACTTGCACGTAGGTCTCTGCCATCCTTGATCCTAACTCCATGAGACTTTCTGTCAGGGTGCCACGGGGATTGGCTAGCTGCTGCCAGGTGACATGTTCAGCATAGAAGGAGTCTCACTAGCCTGGGCACTCACCCCCGCTCCTGTGAGGCAGCAAGGCCAGCCCAGGGGCAGCATCTGGGGTCTGCCAAGAGTCTCCGTCTCCAGGCACACATACTGGAGATTTATTAGGGTCTTGCTTCTAAAAGAAATTGCTCCATTTAATGGCAGGTCTATTTTACCATAAGATTTGACTAAGAACATGAAAGACTTCCTGTCCATGGGTCTGAAATACTTATGATTTCGTTTTCCATATTAAGATCATGGACTCAGTAGCCTCATCTGCATGCTCCCCTGTACTTATGGAACACCAGTTCAGTTTCTTGAAAAATAAGAACCTCTTTTAACATCTCTAATTTTTTTCATCCCATATTTCAAGGAATATTTGAACCTTAAACTTTACAGTAAGAAGTGGTAAAGCTGGTGAACTAAGCAGTGGTTTTTAGTCAGAGGAAGTAGAATAATTATTAGACTTTGTACAACACTGCTGTGGACAAAATCTCTCCAAAAGAAATAACAGCTGGGAAACAAACTTCTCTGAACACAAAACTATCAGAGTCATCTAATCCAGCCTTGACACTCAGCCACTGAAACACAAAAAAGTTAACACATAAAGTTAATTTTTTTCCAGTAGCCAGGAGGGGGTGTGTCTTAGGGAGTGTGCACAGGGGGTTATTTTATACCACCTCGCATCATTGCTGAGGGCAGGAGTAAGGGACTCTTGCTCCCAAGGAGAAGTGCATTCTTTCTGGTTGGGAGAAAACGTGGCAGGTGAAAGACGATTGGTATTGCCATGGGCTTTTTTGCGTAAATATTTTCTTTGACCTGTACCTTTTGTGATTAATGTTGTTGCTGTTACTGTTCATTTTCTTGCCTTATTGGTGTTTCCAGCAAATTGTTCTTCTCTCAACCCGTGATCTTTGCCTTTCATGCTTTCAGTTGGAGGTGGATGGGGAGCGAGTGGTGGCATAGTTTTATTGGGAGTACTAAATTGGAGAATACCATTACTAAACCACAATAAAGTCCAAGCTCTGAAAATATTTCTGTGAATAAAAGTTGTTAGGTTGCTTCTGGAATCTTTTCTCTAGTTGCACAAAAGCTTTTACTCACCTATTAACAGCTATAGCAGTCATGTAGCTTACCGATAAACACTCTTGTTGGTCATAACTAGTCTGTCAGGATTCACTGGTTCTGTGAAAATAGTATTTGCCTCATCAGCAGCACCAAAGCTTGGTGTTTGGGAAGAATGTATGACTGCACTGAGCGGTCTACATTTTAGTGGGAAGGGATCAGTGCAGGTGCAGTTATTCTCTTTTCTCTAAAAAAAAAAATGGCTGAATTGATGGAGAAGCAATGTCTCACAACTCTAAATTGTAATGGAAGAAATTTCTACATCTATTTTCTAAAGCTTCTCTGAATCTCTAGGTTCTGACTTGATAGGAAATGTTACGTTGCCAGTTACTCAAGTTGTTTGGGTCTCTAACAGTTCTTTTGAGGACAAGGATCTAAGTTGTCCACACAGGCTGCCCACTGGCCTGCAGCAAGAAATGCCAAATAACATGAACTGAGGACTTCAAGAGTAGTGTCTGATTGGCAGTAAAATGTTCATCTCCAGGCTTCATCACTTGCTTAGTGTTGCAGGTACAAGCTAGTGATTATCAGTACCTTTCAAGCTTTTCAGTATACTTCATAAATTTGGTCTAAATCCAAAAGATAGCAAACAATATTTTCATAGGCATTGAGATTAGTTTTCTCAGGTACATATAGTGATTTGTGTCAAGTCATACACCTTTAGCTATTTTTGTGTTTGATCTCCTTTTCTTAGTATCCAAAGTTTTAAGTGCAACTTCTGGGAATAAGTAACGAACTATCAACAAATTTGTCTGATAAAACAAATGTATTTACTTGAAGAAAAGTTTATGGTGAATTGAGATATGCTTTCTTTTTGGAAATGATAGAAATGCTTTTCTAAGCCTTTTTTAACTTTGCTAAAATCTTCAAAATTTTTATTATTTTCTTCTGCATTTCAACACAAAGTTGTCCTCAATTACTTTTTTAAAATAAGTTGAACTTTTTTTTTCTAGAAAGTCATTTGAGTCTGAGAAACAAAGTTAAATGAATTGCTCTAAAATCATGGAGAAAAGTGTTACATTTGGATAGAGTTATGGTCCACTGTAATGAGATTTCGGTTCAGTGTCCTGTTCAAGACAGAGGCAGTATTTGAAAAATGAGATTTCCTGGCATGTGAATACTATTTCTCATTGAATAGTAGTTATGAGATCAGAAACCATTTAATGTTCATTTTGTTTACTGTGCAGTTTAATAAAACTCCCTGAACTAGGATGTTCTGAATGCCAGGTGATTTTACTTCGTTCTGAAGATTTAGAGTATTTCTAAGCATTAGTTAATAAATAAAAAAAGAATGTTCAGTGGAGATTGCTCCTTATTTTTACTGTGATATTAAAGTATCTATACATATACATACACAGACATACATATGTTTGCAGACAGACACATAAAAAAAATTTTTTCTTTATATGTATCAGATTTATATCCAGCACAATACTGACACGTATTTTGCATTTTGTTTACTGCTAAAAGGGCCCACTATATCCATTCTTGATTAACTCTGTTGAGATTATGATCAAAAAGAGAATTACTAGAGAGTAAATTTTCACAGCAAAACAATGAAGTATACACACAGAATAAATTGGTACATGGCTCTTTCCTTAGGCCTTATTGAACACTGTGAGAGAAAAAGTAATATGAAATAAAAAATTCCTGTGTATCCATTTCACACTGTTTGCAGTTTTGCACTTTGTACCTCTTAAATGTGAAAACATAGAACAGATGTCTTATGAATTATGTATATTTCATAACAGAAGACAATTGTCAAATGTATTTTGATACTGAATAATTCATGGCTAATCTGCTACATCTGCAGCGGGACTGATCCACTTCTTATTTTAAGAGACACTTAGATAATGATATGAGCTGGCGATGTGCACTTGCAGGCCAGAAAGCCAACTGTGTTCTGGGCAGCATCAAAAGAAGTGTGGCCAGCAGGTCGAAGGACTTGATTCTGCACCTCTGCTGTTATGAGGCTTGACCTGGAGTACTTTGTTCAGCTCTGGGGTCCCCAGGGCAAGAAAGACATGGACCTGTTGAAATGGGTCCAGAGGAGGGCCATGAAGATGTTCAGAGGAGTGGAACACTGCTCCTATGAAGACAGGATGAGAGTTGATGTTGTTGAACTTGTAAAAGAGAAGGCCCTGAGGAGACCTTAGAGTAACCTTCTAGTACCTAGAGGGTGCCTGCAAGAGAGCTGGTGAGGGACTTTTTACAAGGGTAGGTAGTGATAGGACAAAAGATAATGGCTTTGAACTGAAAGAGGTTAGGTTTAGATTAGATATTAGGGAGAAAGGCTTTACTCTGAGGGTGCTAAAACACTGGAGCAGGTTGCCCAGAGAAGCTGTGGGTGCCCCTTCCCTGAAAGTGTTCAAGACCAGGTTGGATGGGGCTCTCAGCACCCTGGTCTAAAGGAAGGTGTTCTTGCCCATGGCAGGGGGTTTGGAACAATAGCCTTTAAGGTTCCTTCCAACCCAAACCATTCAATAATTCTATGACTCTATAAAAAAAACAAACAAACAAAAAAAAAACCCAAAAAACCCCAACAACAACAAAAAAAAAAGACAAAAAAAACCCAAACCAAACCAAACCAAAACAAAAAAAACCCCCCTGAGTTAATTTTCATTCGCCCTGGAGATATTTTAGGCGTAAGGCCTACTAAGGATTTTGCTGTCAGAAGTTTCAGGGGTGAGTAGATCTCTTTAATAAAAACTTCAGGCACTTCTTATGCTACCACTAGTACAGGGAATTTTCATATGCTTTTCTTAAAAGAAGCACTTTTGGGGGAAATAGAATGTGGTGACATGTATGTCAAACTCTTGAGTTTAAAGAATAAACACAGTATACTGGCATTTCTGGGTGTCATATGCTCTATATATATCAAAACAAGGTTAAAAACCCCATACCACAAATGCCAGGAGATCATTTCTATCTGTAATTTAGAAAAAAACTTGTAGAATATTTGTAGGGTACTTGAAATTATATTTGTATAAGCCTAGGATAATTTGAAAGTGTTAATACATTCCCTTGGGAACAAGAGGAAAAACCTCCAAAGTAAAAGAAAATGTAATTTAAAGAAAATGTCAGGAATAATTAGTTTGTTAGAAATTAGATGTTACTATGTTGATAAATATTTTATACAACATTTAATGCGTGACTGACAAATTATCAGATGGAATATTACAAGTTAAGGGCATCCTCAGAGGATAAAAAATGATTATCATCTGAAATCAATAAATCATTTAAATGATTCTGTGTGCTTTTAATTTACCACATTGGCAATCTTAACTTTTCTACTTGTAAGTAAAATAGAACAGTTGAATTCTTTAAACATTAGACAGATTTAAAATCTTTTTTACTTAGCAATGAGGACAGTTGATGGTGTGCTCAGGCATGCAGTAACTTCATTATAATCCATAGAATTTAAAAAAAAGCAAATGACAAAAAAAAGGCAGACAAGACTTGTTTTATTCAGTATATTGCAAAGAATTAGATCCACAAACAAGTCGAATGCCAAGAATTAAATAAAAATAAAATACATTTTACCACAGAGTGCAGCTTGCAATGCAAACTGTACAACAGTCAAGTATCGGAATAATTAATTAATTTATACTGTGCATTTTTTTTTCTAATAGAAGAACAAGAATAAAAAAGATAGTAAGACAAGGTGAGTAATTAATCAATATTTACTCAGGGTGAATATTAACTTTTCAGACACTGACTAGCATCTATAATAAAGGCAATTTCATTTCATTATATAGAGAATTCCCTAAGTTATAACTTTTGGTTTTGAAATGGGACAAGAAATTGCTTACAGACATTAGAATCAAACCATTCAGTTGCCAGCACTTTTTAAAATTTGAAATACTTCATTAAAATTTTGACATGTAACAAAAATAAAAAAAATTGAAATAAAAATTCTTTTTATTCTGAAAGAGGTGAGTATAGGATTTCATGCATTAAAATGTGTTTCCACTGTTTTTTCTCTCTTTCAGACCAATCTTTACCTTGTACCTGATTTCCAATACCAAGTGTTCAATGCATTCAACTAGTAGCTCCTATTGCCTTTTTATATTGTGTTACGATCAGGTTCTTTCAAATCATTAGAGAGATGCCTCTGCCCGAATTGAGGTGCAAATGAGACCATATGTCAATTGACCAAAGTCAGTAATACGGGTTTTTATTTAACAGTAAATGTGAGGAAGAGAAAGATAGAAAGAAATTGGAAAAAGAGAGAAAAGGGGGAGAGAAAGAGTGACAGAGAGACAGATTAAGCAGAAAAAATATCACCACTGTGAATTCTGACAGCATCCTGTTGGTCCTCTTCTTCTGACTTCTTGATGGTGAGAGTCCCAGTCTTGTCAAAGTGATGGTTGCAGTCCAAATCCATGAAGGGAAGCCCAGGGTAGTGAGGGAAGAAGTCTGTGTATGAACAAAGTCCTGTAAGGTGAAGGAAGAAAACCAAGTGGTAAGTGAAGTCCAAGTGTGGTCCTTTACTAGTCTTAGGCTAGATGTGAACGCCCTGGTACCTTCCCTGGAATGGGGAGTTTTACAATGGATGATGTCATACTGGATCATGGGACATTTAATGTGTCTTTGACACCTTCTAAGATGTTACAGCTGCCTGTTATGTCAGCACAGTTGAGTCCATTATGGCCCAATCGGCAGAGATAAATATTTTGAGGCCATGTATGAGTTGTCTGGGTGTTTCCCCAGAGAGGAGTTACCACAACTGAGTCATGTGTGTAAGGACAAAGATCCTCAGGGGATCTGCCTTTTTTCCTTATCTTGTTCAACACCCAGTTTGTAGCCTGAGGTGGTGGGTGTGCACGATCTCAGCACCTGGGCGGTTACTTTGCACATCATCAGCTTGCCTGACAACCATGAGATTGTCTGAGCCATTAACATTCCAGTTACTCACACTTGTGGATACATTCTTCTCCTAGGATAATTGGATGATTGTACCACTCTCATCTCAAGTTCCTGTCACAATCCAAATTAGTAGGCATATTCAGGAAGGGGTGGGCTTTGGTGAACAATTGCTTCTTTGCACAGTTTGCTACAGTAGACAAATTTTTTTCAGTGATTTTAAAAATGTATAGGACATAAACCCTCTCAGTGTGTCACGGATTGAAAAATAAAACCTTTCTGAATTGTACCAGTAATTTGCCAAGGCAGAAACAATGTTAAATAAAGACACTTTTTCATTAAAACTTTCAAGACCTAATTGCAAACAACAAGAGAAAAAACCCACATGAAACAGAATTCTCGTGTTTTGCGTCTTGCAGAAACTGAGTGCTGTTGACAGTCTTCATGTTTTAGTGTGAAAGACTTGAACTAGGTGGAATACACTCGCTACTCTTTAATCAAGCTCATATAAAAGAAACTGGTGAGCAACTGCTAGTAAAATGAGATCATGGAGGTTCTGGAACCATAGTTACTCATATACGCCCAATACACTTTTCTTCATTCTCCAAGTCTGACCCAAAGCAGAGAAAGAAGAAAATGTAGAGAGGATAAATGAAACAAATCCACTTAAGACTATGGAATATTTGTGGAACAATCCTAAATCCTTTAAAATTATTGGGGTGGGATTTGTATTATCCCTGACAACTGTAGCTGGATGAAGGCCAAATCAAACTAAAATTAAGATGAATGTTTCAAAGATAAAATCAGCTGCTATATATGGTGGAAAGAAATTACCAAAACAATAAATATAAGCACAGAAGAGATATGAAATGTAACAAATCAAACAGCAAGACGGTATAAAGAATTTGGGATGTATATTAAAGATTTTAGTTTTAAACCTGCTAAAAATCCTAAAGAGAAGAAAATTCTTAAAGAAAAAAAACAAAGCCAGATGAAAATTATTAGACCAAGTAGTTGGGCTAAAGCAAAAAATCTCTCAAATTGTTACTCACTGTTCAAATATTCATTATTGTGCACTAGTATCCAGTAAAAAACCCTACTTTTTTTTTTTTTTTTGTGAAAAAAGAGCCTGAAAGACTCTGGGAACTCTGTTTTATTGAGCAAAAATATTTGTGATCTTTAATGACTGCTGCTAATGACTTCATTATGGCTAAGCTAAAAATTGTCTGTGTAGCACTGAAGGTCATCTTTATTTTTTTGACAAGTTTCTATGCCAAATTCCCTATCTTTTTATTAGTCTGATGGTTAGAGAACTATCCTAAGAAATGAAAAATTGTATGTCTTTTACAGCTTTAGAGGGTTTAAAATCCTACCTCTGACTTCCTAAACAGTAAGTTCTTTACACAGCAATGGAGGGGGAAAAAATTCCATCTCTCCTGTTACACATACACAACTGTGGTACCGAGAATCCAAAATTCATCAGGAAAAAGTGTTTTTCTTACTGTATAAATGAACTTTATTGTATTCCAGTCTTGCCTATTACTTCTTGCCTTTTTATTGAGTACCATTGAGAAGAGACTGACCCTTGTCTTCTTTACTGCCACCTGTCAGATATGTTTAAGTTGCCTTCTCTTCTCCAGGCTGAACAGTCTCATTTCTCTCAGCCTCTCTTCATATGACAGATGCCCTTATCCCTTAACCATCTTCGTGGCCCTTCTGGCAAGTCCATGTCATTATTTTGCTGGGGAGCCCCGAATGGGTCCCAGCACTCCAGATGTGTCTCATCGGTGTTGAAGAGAGGGGAAGAATCACATCCCTTGACCTGGTGGTGATAATCTTCCTGATGCAACCTCTGGGACGCAGTTGTCCTTTTTGCCACAAGGGCACAATGCTCCCAACGGGACATCCAAGGTTCTTTCTGCAAAATGGAATTTCCCTTGAGTGTGAGTATTTATTATTGAGTTGGAGTCCCTTTAGTATTTCCAAACTTGACGCTTCTATATACTTGTCAGTGCATTACTAAACCCTTTTCCTCTTCACTTCCAAATATTTTATTAAAACAATACTTATTCTAATGAAGAATGTCTCTACTGAGTTACAAAAATAAATTGTACCTCCTAGACTTTTAAGAAATTAACTATTTCCCTGAAAAATAACGTACTTTGGGTTAATCCAAATTCTTAACAAATTCATATTTTACAAAATTATTCTTCCATCCAAGTAAGCCATTCCAACTTTTCCTTTCTTTCAGGAATAAAAGTCAAATGATGCCAAACAAGGACAGCACTAGAATCCTTATGAGAAATGATATCTGGACTTATAAATGGATATTCTTACAATGCCATATAGTGAATTAATAACATAAAATAAAATATAATAATTTCCAAACCATGGAAATTTTGCATGATCTCCAATGGAAATGTATTAGGATTTTAATATATAATAGTTGAATGGTACTACTAATACTGATTTGATTATCAAGAACTTTTAAGGAATACGAATTGTAATTATGGTTCCAGTTGGGGAAATAACACTCCCTTAATTTACTGTTTTGTTGACAATAATTAATGATTCTAAACAGGTGATGAATGCTTCAGATATGCTGAGGCCAAAGCTTAAATCTAGCTATCTATAAATAATTTTGGTAAAAATTATTCCAGCTATGAGTTAATATATATTTATTTTCAAAAATGAAAATCTCATTGACATTCTGGCAATTGCATTCAGAAATATAAAGTTAGAATGACATTGTTTCTGCTAAGTGCAGATGTTTTCCCTGTACAGTACCTGTTACACTGCATCTGGCAATTCTGCTAGTCTGGAGTGAGATGTAAATGCTGCATTTGTAGGGATTGGAATGTGAAAAAAAAAAAGATAGTATGGAACAGCGACTAGAAAGAGAAGTTCTTTGTTGGTTCTGTATTTATGACAAATAATAGGAAGGATTATCAGACTTTGCCAGGTTTTCCTGCTGTTTTTGCAGTTTTCAGGAAAGAAAACTCATGTTCTGCTTCAGTTTATAGCACTGTGCTGGTTTTGTCTAGGGTAGAGTTAATTTCCTTCCCACAGGCTAGTATATGGGGCTGTGTTTTGGATTTGTGATGAACAGAGGGTTGATACTATAGAGATGTTTTTCTTATGGCTGAGCCAAGGCCTTTTCTGCCATTGTGGTGAGGAGGTTGGGGTGCACGGGAAGCTGGGAAGAGACACAGCTGGAAGAGTTGACTCTGACTGACTAAAGGCATATTCCATACCATATGACATCATGCTCAGTATACAAAGTAGGAGGGAGAGGGAATGTTACGAGTGATGGCATTTGATGATGCCTTCCCAAGTAACTGTTACATGTGATGAAGCCCTGCTTTCACAGGGATGGCTGAACACTGGCCTGCCCATGGAAAGTGGTGAATTAATTCCTTGCTCTGCTTTGCTTGCATGTACAGCTTTTGCTTTCCTTATTAAGCTGTTTTTATCTCAACCCATGAGCTTTCTATCTTTTACCCATCTAATTCTTCCTCGATCCCACTGTTGAGGGAGTGAGTGAAAGACTAAAGGTTTAATCTTTAACTAAAGGTTAAATCATGACAAGCACATACAGAGGTTCTACTCTGGTCCAGTCCAGCCTACCGTAACTAAGGTACTTTCTTAAAAGGATCAGAAACAGAACCTAATGATGAGGTAAGAGCATTGGCTCTGAGCCATAGGATCCTAAGGGGTACTCCTGGTTAATACCGAAAGAAGAAGAATGCTAGTGGAGGAAATATGTAAAGGGAAAGGACTGAGTGCCCCAACTCCAGTTCCAGGCAGGGTAAAGGAGGGAGGGGAAAAAAAAGAAGAGAAAATCACAGAATTGTAGAATCATAGAATAATTTGGGTTAGAAGGGACTATTAAAGGCTATCTATTCCAACCTCCTCAAAATAGATCAGGTTGCTCAAAGCCCCATTCCACCTGAGTGTTCCCATGGATGTGGTATCTTCCACCTCTTGGGGCAACATGTTTGAGTGTTTTACAACACTCATTGTAAAAAAACTTCTTCCTTATATCTAATCTAAACTGACTCTTTTTTAGTTAAAACCATTACCCTTTGAATATTGCAACAGATCCTCCTAAAAAGTCTGTCTCCATCTTTCTTGTAGGCCCCCTTCAGGCACCAAAAAGCCACAATGAGGCCTCCCCTGAGTCTTTCTGCACCAGGCTGAGCAACCCCAATTTTCTCATTAAGAGGGGGGCTCCAGCCCTCTGATCATCTTTGTGACCCTCATCTGGACTTGCTCCAACAGGTCCTCGTCTTTCCCCAGAAATGTGATTTGAATGTGAAGAGAAACAGTGTTGTGTAATTTTTTAGAAGTAGGGTGTTTTGTGTTTTTGTTCGTTTATTTGATTTGTTTTGTTTTTAACTTAAAAATCAATTTATTCTGGGCTTTACCTTACAATTCAGATGTCAACTTTATATGCACTATTCACACAGAACATGTGCAGAAGTCACAAACTGTGATTTGAATGCAAATACATTTGAGGAAATCATTAATTGTTTTCAGAAAATCGTATCAGCCCTCTGAATGAAAAGCAATGATAATTTTTTCTTCTTAAACAGTCAGGATCATTGTTTAATATTAAAGAATGTTCCATAATTTGCATATTTTTTCGGGAGATTAATTTTACCTCAGAGTGAAGGTGACCACTTATTAACTTGTGTATCTGTTGGATAGATTGTAGAAAAGTTTTTTTTCTAATAAAGAGTACAGAAAATTAGAAATTTCAGAATGACTTCTTATACAAATTCCAGAATAACAATGTGAATATTTGGACCAATGGCTTTCAAACACATAAATTAAAAAAATAATCTATTTTTGGACTCATTCCATTTTTCTTTTTGGGGTTTTGGCATTCAGAACAAAAAGTTGTATCTGTGTTTAATGATAGATGAAATAATTTGGGTGCAAAATCTAAAAAGAAGCAGTAAACACATACTATACTATACAGTGTCAAAGTTGTTACCATTAATTTGGCACTTTGGGAAAGGAATTCTTTTCACAACCAGAATAAGAAAAAGGTCAGAGGAAAAAATAGAACAACAGAACCATCTGATTTCTCTTCAAAAAATAACACAGTAATGATACTACTTACTCAGAGGACGCCTATAAATGGAAATGAATTGCTTTTTCTGGAGTTACTTTCTAAACTCCAAAAGACACAATGCTGTCACTTTGCATGTTTCTAAACAGATGAAATACAAATATCTCATCAGGTCTTTTCCTCAGTTTTTAGATTACTGTTTCTAGGTACTTGGCAATTTGCCATGTTAAGGAAAATGCTGGAGTTGGCAATGTGCCATGAAATTGCAATAGAATGCATTGTAATTGCTTTTGTTGGAATAATAATGATCAAGATGAAAAATATACTTTAAATCTACTAAAAGTTGGGACAACATTAATTTCTTTCGCTCTCTTTCCTGCCTGTTTTGCCTTCTAGTTCATTTTTGGGACAAGAAGGTAATTTGTCTTCTAGACAGAACTGTTTTCTATCAACATGCTGCATGCAATGAGGTGAGGCATTGTAGTGCCAAAACCAGACTTCTGTTGTATCCTTGTGACACTATTAATTGCATTATGCTTTTCTCCAACACCTTTACTTAGACAATACCTCCTTTAATCTTCGGTACACCACTCAGAATTCTGCCCACATACTAGAGTATAAATAAATCAGATGGGGATACATTGATTTACAGATTTTAATTTTATGGGGCATTCAAAGAATTCTATCAGTGAAAGTGAGTGAAGTTCCTATCCTGCATTAGTACATTAGAAGTTCCTAGAACTAATGTCTCTGGAAGAGCATTCAGATCATGAGAACCAGATAAAAGTAGATACAAAATTAGAAAAATGTTAGGTTTAGGGAAGCCCAAGTAAACTTTTTTTAGTTAGTGGACCAAAGAATGAAAATGAGACAACTTACTTAATTATTTATCTTAAATTTTAGACAGTCTTTGACATCTTTGATGTCTAGACATCCCACACGCTGGCTATGTTTTAAATGGCAGCACAGGTATGCAAACAAATTATTTTCCAGGAAAAACACTGCCCAGTGACATCATTATTCATAAAATTCTGAGGCAAAACCCCCCGTTCTCAAGGCTTGTCCAACCTGGAGAAAAGAAGATCTTGGAGGGAAATATAACAGCAGCATGCCCATTCCTGTGCAGAGGTTGTCAAGAAGATGGAGTCAGGCTCTTCATTCACAATTTTCTAGCGTGGGAGGAAAAGAGACAATGAGCCCTGAAAAACAATTCACATTGTATATAAGGAACACCTTTTTATGTTGTGAGAGAGTCAAATAGATGAAGACGTTGCCCAGAGTGGTTATGCAATCTTCATCTTTAGAGGTTTCTGAGACCTGGCAGGATAAAGCCCTGAGCATTCTGATCTCATAGCTGCTAGCTGACCCCATTTGAAGCAGGAGGCTGGATTATAGACCTTCTGAGCTCCCTTTTGAAGTGGCTTATCCTGTGATCCTAAGATCCTATAATAAGTAATTCCTAAAGCAGGAAACTCTTCACAGAAAGTCTCTTCTATAATTAAAAAAATCCCCAAGAAAACAACAACAACAACAACAACAAAACAAAACCAAAAAAATTCTTCTTAAATTTTATTAATTCCCAAAAGATTTTCTAAAGCTATACTACATAAACATGAATTTTAATATGATACTAGACTGTATTTTTTTCTTCATTTGGAGATCTTTATGCTCTCTCAACAGGAAGTCTTATAATAGAACGTTTAATTTAGAAATGACAAAATTCCAAAAATCCTATTTTTCCGTGCCAGTTAAACCTTCAGTAATATATCTCAAATGATGGCGTGTTTTTTT